>CABHPQ010121701.1:0-36636 GCA_902168405.1 Peromyscus aztecus | reverse complement strand
GTATGTGAAATTGGGCAAGAGTTTCTATAAAATACATGCACACATTGTTTTCTAGCATCCTCACTCACTCTTTACTCTGTGGATTTTTTCACCCTTCTTCACTGCCTGGGCCTGTTTTCATTGATCATAAACACCCAACAATTCTTTCTGTCACTGTGGTATATTTTATCCTTCTGCACAGCACTGAAAGGCCTGAGCACAACTTGCACTGTTCCTGAGTGCCTTTGCAAAGAGGATTGCATCTGGAACATGGTTCTGATCTTCTCACTCTGATTCACTCACAAATTGATATACTATGGTTTCCTCAGTGGTCACATATCTCAGCTGCAGGGAAATAATAAGTTTGGATTTATCTCTGGAGATCACTAGAATGTCCTCCTCTAGAAGTTACAAACAAGCTCTGAAGGTCATTCATCTTGAAAAATTTCATGAATTAGCATCTGAAATCACTAAATACATTTTAAGTAATGCACGGAGCATGACTGTGACAACGTGTGTCCAAAAGAGAGAAGGAGATGGTCTTGTGTCACTGTGAGTCGGTGTTCTATGGCAGGCTTGTAATTATAGGGCAGGGCATAAGGACTAGGGAAGACAATGAATGTAAAATCAAGGATAAATGGTTATCTTTAAACCTACCTCTCAAATATCATGAAGACAAACTGGATTGTTGAAGGAATTTTAATAGTAATTCAGCAGCAAAGTTGGTCATCTCCTAGCAATTAGACATTGATTTAATATGTGATCAAACATATCAACCCAGGAAACTGGCCCAATTATGGCAGAAACCTGTGCTCACATTAACATCAGCACGGGAATATGTGAACAAGTTCATTTATATAAAACTTCTGCTCTCTCACTCTTGCATGCAAGGTGACTAGGAAAATTCCTTATGCAAAGAGAATTAATTCTTAGTCCTGGTGTTCCTTTCCTCAGTACTTAACCACAAGTTTTGAACAAGTCTTTGGGTTACTCTTCCCTGCCCTCTCAGGCCCAAGGCAGCTTCTCGCTCCTTCAGACACATTTGCTCCTTTCTGACACACTTCAGATGTGTGCATGATACTGTGCCTTACACAGCAATAGATGGCAGAGTCCTCAGATGTCAGGTGCTGTGCTCCAAGTAGTCTGTGTCGGAGATGGTGTCTGCATCCAGTCTGGCTCTGCCTGAAACTTCTGTCCATAGTCTGTTCTGCCAGTGCTTGTGAGTGTGTTTCCAATCCATTCAAGCCCATGTCCATGCTCCTGCCTCAGCCAATTCATATAGGATCTGAAGGAGCTATCAGGGTCAAATTCCTTGCAGGACACCTGTACTGAAGCTCTAGGAGTTCTCAGTTCAATCCCAGACTGTCACAGTCAAATCTGAGAGTGGACATCTGTATAGAGAACGCCATTGTCGCTTTAGTCTGTCTGTCTGCCTGTCTGTCTGTCTGTCTGCTTCTCTCTCTCTCTCTCTCTCTCTCTCTCTCTCTCTCTCTCTCACACACACACACACACACACACACACACACCTAGACTACAGATCCATTTACCTGTGGTTATTGCTGAAAGGTAGAAGACAATCCATCTCCACTGCATGTTGAGAATCTGTGAGTTCAGGAACTGTGGACAGAGGCTGCTCCTGTGGTGCTATAGGGTGTGTGGAGATCCCACATCTCACTTACATATTCATGAGGTAGTGTAATTCTTAGATCAAGATCTGATCCAGGTTGAGACAGAGCAGGTACAGTTCTTCTGGATACCTTCCGTACCATGAATTCTAGTCAGCCTGGGTGAAAATTCTAACTAGGGACCAGTTCAACTTCTTCATATTCAGTGAAATAGCTAAGTGTTGTCTTCTGCAGTGGGGAGTATTATGAAAGGATAGGGAGGTGAGGGGATCTGGGAGAAGATGGGAGGAGAACTGTCAGACTAATTGCATAAAAAGTTTTATTTTCAATAAATAGTAGTACCTCCTAAGAACATGACACTCTATACTGACTGGGGATGAGACTCAGCATGAAGAGCCTTGTAATTGCCTCTCCATGAGAAAAGATTGTCAGGTCCTAGCTTTCCAAATGAGGAATTCATTCTACAAAGAGATAAACTGTCTTCTTGGTGACTTAAGAGAGCCTTCAAATTGTGTCATTTCTGTTTCTGTTACATTCGCAGGAGACTGACATAGATTTAAGAAGTCACTGCCGTGATCTCTGTCAGATCCTTCAAGGCAAGGGTTCTAGCTGTTGTCGGACATGGTTTCCTGGGCTTGTATGTGGTTAACAGAGAGGAATAAACTCTGGGGAGAGTCAGGAAACACCTTTGCTGGACCCTGTCTGCACCTGTTCCCCAGGCTCTGCACAAGCTATTTATTTTGTTTTGTTCATTTTTACTGTCTCGTAGCAATAAGTGTTTAGCAACACTATTGATTATATGAACTTGATATCATGTGTAAATCATAACATAAATTAGCAGATTGTGAACCTCTGTGTTTACCTTGATGGAGCATGGTCTACATTTGATTAATTTCACTCCCATGGAGTAGTAACTCTTACAGTGTCTCAGAAGTACCTTATAGGTAAGAAAAGCCACCCTACCAATTCTGGTTATTGTGATACATCAGGGCAGCCACAAGATGGAATTCTGTGGAGGGTGGAAGCTTTGGCTCTCTTTGAGAAATCCAGCCTATCCCTACGGAAGTCACCCTGTGAAACTTGCATTGGTCCAGTCAGTACTAGTCTAACAACAACCCAGCATTTGTACCATGTATCACAAAATCTTAGAAGGTTTTATTAATAAAATCAAACCCAGAGCCAGATATTGGGGAGAAGTAGAACAAGCCACATTCCAACCTCACCTTGCCAATTTCTCAGCTGATCTTGTTTCCTCAGACTAAAAGCCTGAGAATTCTCATCCAAATGGATCTCAGCTGAACTGCTGCTAAAAGCTAAAAGCTTAAAAAGGTTCTAGTTCCTGGTCCTCACACCTTATATACTTTTTTGCTTCTGGCCATCACTTCCTGGCATTAAATGCGTGTGTCACCATGCCTGGCTGTTTCCAGTGTGGCCTTGAACTCACAGAGATCCAGACGGACCTCTGCCTCAGGAATGCTAGGATTAAAGGTGTGTGCTATCACTGCCTAAACCTATGTTTAATATAGTGGCTGTTCTGTTCTCTGACCCCCAAATAAGTTTATTGAGGTGCACAATATATCAACCACAATACCACTCTCAGTCTTTCTGTTAATAGTTCCCCAAATTCGCAGAGAGTAGAATTCCTCTTTCTTTCTATCATAACTCTATGGTTCATATTTGAAGTCCCTGATGATGTTAAAATCTTGTACATTGCACAGAGAACATCTGAAGGACATTGGACATCAGAGGATAAGAAATTTCTCCCCACAATACCTGGTGAGGAGACTTTCCCTGAATGTCATGTGACCTGCTGGAAAAGGCCTAGAGGATAAGGAAGGATAATGATGAACTGTGAAAATAAATTCCAGGAGAAAAATAAATGTACCATCAGGAAAATAGACATTCCAATTGGCTCTCAGCCTGAGTGTGCTCACATATGTGAGAAGAGCCAGGACAAACTGGAAACAAATTGGATTTTCTACTTACTGGGTATTGCTTACCCAATTTTTTTACTTTGATCTAAGTGAAAGTATGTTTAAACCACAGAACCCCACTGTGTGAGGGAAATTTTCAAATCGTAACCATTCTATCAATGGCAGAGTCATTTCTGCTCTTAAAAGTGACATTATACCTTTGTAGAGGCTCAACATGTGTTTTCCTAATTAAAAACAAAAACACATACCAGTATACGTAGACAGAAAAGACTGGACTCAGACATGTCAAAGTTATAACAGAGACAAAAATGAAGAGAGGTCCTAAGTGGCCTGCTGTATCTAAGAACAGAGAAAATGTTTATTTGGTTTTTTGTTTTGTTTTGTTTTGTTTCTTTTTCTTTTTGGTGTGTGTGTGTGTGTGTGTGTGTGTGTGTGTGTGTGTGTTGGGGTGTGTCCTGTGTCACACAGTGATGTTTCCTCACTGTGTCTTACTGTAATACAAAGCTATAACCTGTGTAGTCAAAGATATAAACGTCAGGGATAACTGGTTCTTAGTTGTATTTATGTAAGTGGAGTTGAGGCTAAACAAGGATGGGTTTTGTTTTCTGACTCCACAATAACTTCATTTCCCAACAGTGTATAACATTTCCAAAGCTTGGAAAATTCAGTGCCAGTAGGTACCAGCTTATGATAGAATAGTCAGTCAGCTCAGGTGAAGACAGACCCTATGATTGAGTCACAAGTCTAGGTCCAGATACCTGTACCCCTTGACAATCACCACACTGGAAACTATTCAAGAACCAATGGGCAACAGTCAGGAACCCTGACCTAGGGAAGCTGAAAAAGAAAGAAAAGCAGAGCCAGTAGTATTACTGTCTTAGATAGGGTTTCTAATGTTGTGAAGACACAAGATGAACACAGAAACTCTAATAAAGAAAAACATTTCTTTGGGACTAACTTATAGTTTCAGAGGTTTAGTCTGTTATCATCATCATGTAGAAATGGTACTAGAGCTGAGAGTTCTATATCTTGATCTGCAGGCAACAGGAAGTGAACTGTGACACCGGGCATATCTTGACATAGGAAACCTCAAAGTCCATGCCCACAGTGACACACTTCCTCCAAGAAGACCACACAAACTAAAACATTTCCTAGTAGAGCCACTTCCTTTGGGGGCCATTTTCTTTCAAACCCTAACCATTATCTTCTAGCCCAAACCTTCCCTTCTCCAGGTGCCTCAGCCCTGTGTGAGTAGAGACTTGTACACTCCCCTCCACTGATGATGCAAATTTTACCCCTGAAGATTAGAAGAATATTTGAATTTTGCTACCTCTGTATTTACAAGTAGATGACAGAGCTTAGGTTCTCCTGGGTCTTTTACGAGGTCTGCTAGAAATTTCTTCTTAATCTCACAAAGTGTAATTCTGTGATTGGATATCATTTGCCCTAAGATACCTAAAATACCTTGTTTAGTAAGAGATAATGCTACTGATAACTAAATGAAAGATTGAAAAGATCATTTTTATAGGACACAATAAGGTTATGTTATTAATTAAAACAAACAAGAAAATGAAATTTATGTTCTTCTTTGAATCCCCACTACAAAGTACTTCAAGTACATTTTTAGGGAATACTGTGATTTACATAGCATCTGTGGGTGGTGACTATGTAAAATTAGCTCTCATCAGTTTGGTATTAAGTGAAATGAATTTTTTGCTCCTTCTGAGAAGAAGGCAAAGTATAACCTGTGATTTAAAAGAAAATTTTTCCACAGCCTATCTCAGGGTCAGGAATTCACTTTTTGAACTTTCAGACATTCAGGACCCTCTCTGGGGATCTCTACCACATTCAGTATGGGGTGTCTGTGTACATTAAAATTAACTTGTCCAACAGGTAAAGGAGCATTCCTTGAATCAAGGTCTTAGAGCTGCTTGACAGATGCCTTCCCAGTTCATTGGAGAGTCCCATTCAATACAGAGGCCTGAAATGGAAGATTCCTCTTGTCAATCCCTACTTTCCAGTTGGAGGAAGACAGGAGGAAGACAGGTGATTTTACAAAATCACCAATATTACAAATAGTATTTTAAACTCAATGTATGTTTGTTTGCATTATCTTTGGCCTGGGGTTTCATGCCTGCCACAAGGTATTCCCCATATGGATGCATACATATTAAGCACGTGAAATTGATATTTATCATGGTGGGATGTCTAGATGAGCATAAAATGTTGTTGTTCTGAGCTAAAGAGTGTTCTTATTGAATCAAACCCTTGAGATTACCAGGTACCACAGGTCTCCATGCTGGTTGTTGTTCACACTTTAACCAAAACCCCATGCTCTATAGATAATGTGACCACTAGCTACCCAATGGAATGTGTGTGATAATTCTGTATCAGTTTAGGACCATATTCTGTAAAGACTTTAGAGTGTAGGTCAGAGTTCTGAGACTGGGAAGGCAGTAAATATGAGACTAGAGAATATGGCATAATGCATAATTTCAGAACTATTGACAATTAACATGTACATACATTGTGTCAAAGAGTTCTGTGAAAAATGTTTTAATAGTACATTTAACCAGCTTATAGAAACTATACTTTTGTGGTGATACATTATGACAAAAAATATTTCTTACATTCTAAGAGACTGAAACTTTTGCTAAACCACACATCCAGAGTGAACAATACACTTTGAAATTCTTCAGACTGTGAACATACTATATACTGAGTCTGTTTAACCTGTCTTTAACAGAATATTGTAACACCCAACTTTACATGCCTAAGTTACCCATATAATCAGCCCTTACAAAATGACATAACGCATAGGTATAACCTGATATTTTGTGCTCTTCCATGCTCCTGACTAAAGACTAATGCACGTGTGTTTTTATGTCTGTTATAATAACCATTTGCTGAACACATACATTATAGGCTTCAATAAATTTTATAAAATGAGTATCCAGAATTTCTGAATACTATATAGATACTGCTTTATTTTTTAAAAGATGATTGTAATACTGTTTATTATTTGAGCCAGCTGGAAAAAGTTACTAAGCCCTAGTAAAACTCTTGTTAAAGATTTCTGTCAAATATCCCTTATTCTTTTTCCATGTGGTGCATTCTGTGCTGTTCAATAAATATACAGGAAAAAAATCTTTGTTAAGGACAGAGAGAGAGAGAGAGAGAGAGAGAGAGAGAGAGAGAGAGAGAGAGAAGTACAAACTAATAGAGAAAGAGAAACATACACAGAGAAACAGAGACACAGAGAGAAACAGAGTCACAGGGAGATGGGGAGAGAGGTGCAGAACAAGAGATGGATATAGATACAGAGATTCAGATCCTACAACAGGGACATCAGAAGACAACACAGGCAGTATCAAGTAGTGAATTTAAATTTGAGCTTACCCTTGGTTAAATGACTTCATCGGAAATGCTTTGATTTCTTTCTCTAATGTGATGTAGAAACATAATTGATGAAATGGAGTTTATTATAAATGTGTCCAAACCAACTATGAAACTTACATAAATGAATTGGAGTCGAAGCATAACTAAGATAAACTCATCAACTATTGACTGTTACTACGAAACATCCATAGGATCACAACAGTGAGACTCATTCAGACTCTTAAGGAAAAAATAGTGACAAGTTGTACTGCTCTATGAGACCAGTTATATTAAAACATTTAATCTTGTGGAATCAGCTTAGGCTAGTTGGTTAGTCTCACCAAAGGAAAAGGAAGTCTCAGAAAATAATGTCTTCCTACTAAATCTCTTACATCTTCTCTTCATATGACCCTTCAGGATGTCAATATATTAATTGATCCTTACCCACAAAAGGCCTCAAAGTGTTTTCAGGCAGGAAAATTACTGACTGTGTTTCCAGTTGTTAGCAAGGTATGAAGAATCCTGCCCATGAACCAATCCTCCATTCTCCATATAGAAAGATTTCAGAAATAATGTTACAGAAAATGGGGTTGAGAGTCATTTCCCTACAGGAATAATATTTTCCCTACAGGAATAGACATTTTCACAAATATGTATGAAATAATACCCTTTGTCTGACAAGCCCTTATGAAAACAATTCTCACCAGCCCTCAGTTGACCCTGTGTCTTCAGTAATGTATGGACAAATGCCTGTCCACTGCTGCTCATAACCAAAGGCAGGGACAACTAGAGATATGACTTACCATCAAATTATCAGAAAAGGAAACTTCCAAACAGTGGCCCAACTGTGTGCCAGCCCTCAAGTGGTTAACAGCCAAAGCAGCTACAGTGCTTTAATGGCTTGGAATAAAGTTGTTGATATTGATACTCCCACAGGCATACTTCCCTCTGTACACAGAAATATACAGAGTCATTTATGACTTTGTCCATCATCTGCATCAAGCTACAGAGCAGCAGGCAGATAGTAAAGAAGCTGCTTCTACCTTGTCTCTTCTGTGTGCTTATTAAAATGCAAATTTAAACTGTAAAAAGCTTCATTCTATAGTTGCTAATACCTTTCATACTATTGCTGATTTAATAAAAACATGCCAAAATGATTGCCCAGAGGAGCTCACAATCTGGCTGTGTTATTATGGTCTCATGTGTGTTTCATACACGGAGTGCATAGGCCATTTACAGAAATAATATGAACAAAAACTTGCTAATCATCCTCAGTACAGTAAACCTCTCTCTAAAACATCTGCAGAATATAAGATGCATTTTCACTGGTCCAGTCTATGTCAGTCTGGAAGCAGTGACAAAGAGAATCCAATTTCAGGAAACAGGAGAATGAGCACCCAGGGCTGCTGATGACAGGATCAGGTCTCTACATTCCCAGCTTGGAATCCACTGCTCTTTCCCCAGTGCTGTGTGAGCAGGAGCCCAGCTTGTTGCCAAAGTAGCAGATTCCTCACCCTGGGGACTCCACAATGACACTCAGCTCCATCCCTAATCCTAAAACAATAAAGATTTTAATACTACTTCCAAAAGCAATTCATGATCAGATGTATCAACAACTAAAGACATTAAATTAGATTTCACAGGGGAGATTAAAACACCTACCCCAAAGTCTATGGAGACCCTTACAAAAAATTGCCTGTGCTTGTTTTAGGGAAACCAAATTGGACTGTGAAAGAAGCTTTGTTTCTGTACATGCTGTTACGTCTTTTACTGGCCTAATTCATATTATAGCTTATTCTCAGCTACTCCAGCAACAGTTCCAGTCCCCTAGATTTAAGAAGTATTTATATCATAATGAATTGCTACAGTTTTTCTTATTTTAGTTTCTTAAAAACGAATCATGTCAATGGAGGTAGTCACTGTTAAACAACTGGTCAAGGCTTGGTGTACTCTAAGGACATCCAGAATCAGCATCACTTACTCTCAGCAGTCCTTTTGAAAGGTTGACAAAGACCCTATAAGACTGTGAAGTGACAGCCAAAGGGACACTCAGAATGATTATTTCTGAGCAAGTCTCCAGGCTAATCTTCTGTCATCTCAGTCCCAGGGCAGCTTCCTGCTCCTCCAGGGTTTCTGACACACTCAGGATGTGGTTGCAGCACTGTGTGTCTTGCACAGTAATAGACCGCAGAGTCCTCAGATGTCAGGCTGCTGAGCTCCATGTAGGCTGTGCTGGAGGATGTGTCTGCAGTCAGTGTGGCCCTGCCCTGGAATTTCTGATTGTAGCCAGTACTACTACTTCCAGGAAGATTCCATCCAATCCACTCCAGGCCCTGTCCAGGACTCTGCTTCACCCAGCTCATATAGTAGCCAGTGAAAGTGTAGCCAGAAGCCTTGCAGGACAACTTCACTGAGGACCCAGGTTTCCTCAGCTCAGGACCAGACTGCTGCAGCTGGACCTGGGAGTGGACACCTGTGGAGAGAAAGGCAGAGTGGATGTCATTGTCACCTCAGTCCCTGTTCCTTCTTCAGGTTTGGTACTGGAAAGCCCCTTACCTGTAATTACTGACAGGAGGAAGAGAATGATGCAGCTCCATCCCATGGCGAGGACCTGTATACTCAGTGACTGTGGAGAGGACACTGATCATATGTTGCTCTGGGGTGAGGACTTCCTTGTATTTACCATCGCAGACTCAAGTAATTTGCATATTCATGAGCAGGGTACTTCTTAGATAAGTACCTAGTTTGGCTGGAGAAGAAGGTAGAAGATACCTAGGTCAGGCAGCAGGATGCTGAGGGCCAAGTCCTAATCCTCCCTGAAGAAATGTATAACATGCTCCTTTTCTGAGACCTATGCAGATACTGAGGATGTAACATTAGGACCTAATCTCTCAGCAGACTTCTAACTCGAGGCAGTCACTTTGTGACAAGGTTGTCAGATTGATTTGCAGAAGGTGGTTGTGATGATGATGGTGGTGACTGGAAATTTCAAAATCTTCTAATTAGGTCATTGTGGTCTAAGGAATTAAGGGAGAGGGTACAGTAAAATAGAAATAAAAGGAAACCAGAAGGAGGATACTGGAGAAAGAAAGGTTCAAACATGAAGTGGTATTTGAAATTGAAAGATGAGGAATTGGTGTAAAGCAAACCAAAATGAGGGATGATAAGAAAGTGAATATAGGATCATACAGAATAAGTAAAAAATAAAACTATAGAGGACACGGAATGTGTGTGGTGTGAGAAAACAAAGGGAGAACCCTGGGAATAAAGGAAAGTGCACTGTGGACTAAAGGGAAACATAAATTACCCTTGTTATTTCTATAACAAAACATAGGGAAATAATGAACAATTCATGGTGGCCTAGTTCTAAATTTGTAATTTTCTTTGGATTGACAATATTTTTTTGTGTTCAGATTATGGTGTGGTTTTATGGATCTGATGATGCAGTATTTTATTAAAAATAATAAATTTAAGAAAACTGTAAGCAAAGCTGGTTATAGCTAGAGGAGACTTATAGATTAGCTACTAGCATTGTCTCAGTGGTCTCATTCTCATCATGATCAGCAGTTATCTGAGTTATTGTAGAAAGCTGGGTAGAAATCATGTGGATGAACTTTGTATTTTATTTGAACCTCTGAGCCTTTGAACAGAGGTACCTGCATGGGTGACCAGTGCTGCTTTCCAAAGACATGAGTTATCAATTGAACATCTGAGTGCCAGGCACATTATAACTCCTTATGAGTTAATGGTCAGAGAGACATTATAAATGCTGAAATCAGTGTGAGGTGTTGTCATTGCTCTTAGTTACCCACAATAACTCAATAGTTAGACTTTATTTCTGGGGAAAAAATAAAAACCCAATGGATTGTAGGAGCTAGAGTAGATGGATGACTTAAGGAAACTATCCTCCAGATACAACAGGCCTGATTCACATGTGAACCTACAGAGACTGTGACAGCAGGCTCAATGCCTTGCACAGATTTAATCCAGATGGGGTTCCAGTATTGAGAGAGACACAGACAGAGGATCTCAACCCAAAGCAAGAAGTTTCAGCCATTGACATTTGTTTGGAAAGGAAGAATTAGTTTTCTCTAATGGAGTCTCATTGGTTACATTAATCACACTTAAAGGTAGATACAAGCCCAGCAGTAGATGACCAGTGAAAAATGACCTCAACGGTATTTTTGTAGATACTTTCTATCATATCAATTTTTTTGTGAATTTCCTTTTATCTAAATTTTTTCCCAAATATTATGGTTCCAGAGTTGCATTCTTAGAAGTTTTTTTTTTTGTTTGTTTTTTTGTTTTTTTGTTTTACTTGGTTTGGTTTGCTTTTGGAGTGTTTGCTCATGCGCGCATGTGTGTGTGTGTGTGTGTGTGTGTGTGTGTGTGTGTGTGTGTGTTTCTTTATTCTGTGTATGTTTGTTTTTAATCCTTAATATTTTTCCTTTTGTTTTGTTTTTGCCTGTGTGTTTGCTTTCTACAACAAGTAAGAAAAAGTGTGGAGCTGGATGGTGGAGAGGCAAGAAGGATCTAGGTAGAGTTGGAAGGGGGGATCAATAATTAGAATATATTATATAAAAATTTATTTTTAAAAAAATATATAAGAAGTAAATAAAAACTGAGTAAAATATACAAGAAAATATAAACCTGTGAAAAGTTTAGCAAAGAATCTTTACTGTTTTTGAGCGTAGAAACATCACTTGTCAACCACAGCAGGTGTAGGTCAGCTAATAAACTTTAAGAAAGGAAACCACAGAGGATATAGAGTTCCTCCCACACCAACTTCGTCTCTCTACTAGGAGTTCTTGGCTACATTGTGCCCCCTGCTGGTTCTCAGATCCCCTGAATGTTGGTTTGTCATGGCTTACACTGAAGTTGTACTGTCTTGAGCATGTCGCGACCACCTCGACCAGCAAGGAAGACACGACACCGAGCTCTTCTTTCTGCAGTTTATTCAGGACCCTTGAACAATCTTCTGACCCCGGGGAAAGCCTCTCCCGGCCTTAAATAGGCTCTGGGCAGCCAACCCCAGGTCGCCACGTGGGCATTGCCCATAGGCTCAAGCATGGGTAAGCAAGTCACAGATTCTGCTATAGCCTTATATGGAGTTGTTTACCACAGGGAGCGCTCACCATCGGGAAGGCAGAAGGCGGAAACCAGCGCCATCTTTAAGGCGCGGCTGTACGCAGCTCCCCACATGAGCAGCAACATATCCCTGCAACAACAGTGCTCACAGGGCTCTGCGGCAAGAATAATTGGCTTTGTTTATCTGGAGATGCTGACTAGATGTTTCAGAGACTGATTTCAAATTGTGACTGCATTATCATCAATGTCCCTCTCAATCCCAGGCTCCTCTCTGGTGGATCCAATTCTAGCAGTCCCACTTGTAATACAAAAGGAGAAAACTGGGTCTTTGCAGCCTTTATCAACTCAAACAAGAATTTATATGTTTTGCCATGGGAGGCATAAAAGTTGAAAAAAAATGACTTGGTCAAATTCTAAGATTCAGCAAGTAAAGAAGTAACCAAACATTTTTTCACTGGAAGTGAACTCAGTTCTAAAATCCCAGACACTAAGTTTCTGGGAAAGCCTAGTGTCATCACAGTAGAAAGAAAATATTAAAATAGTATGAACTCTGATGTCATGAGAAGTCCCAAGTAGTAATTATGTCTCTGCTACTCATCAGTTTGTTAATATGAATCCAACAATCATCATCAGCTCAGAATCCTGAGTTTTCTTTCATGCAGTATAAGATGTTGGAGCTCATGCTTTGTTCAAGCCCATGGAAGGCCTGCCTCTTTCTGAATGGATATGGAGGGTGTACATGGGAAGTGGGGAGGACAAGGAGGAGAAGAAAGAGGGGAAACCACAGTCGGTTTGTAAAATAAATGAAAAAATGTTATTTAAATAAAATTAAATTAAAAAAATGTTTGGGCTCTTCCAGTAGAATTCCCCAGCATCTATCTGAAAAGTTCTTCAGTTAAAATCTTGCAGCCAGGTTAACTGCTGCCATCACTGTACTTGCAGAATCCATTCAGTTCTGAATGAGGAACTTCAAAATTCTTCTACATTTTGATCAATTCCCACTTCACAGTTGGAGGAAGACAGCCGTGTACTTTGGAAACTCACTGGTATTTCATTTACTATTTTTATATAAATTTACTTATTTACATCCTGGCTGCAGGCTCCCCTTCCCTCCATTCCTCCAAGTACCTCCACCCCCCTGCTGCCCCTGCCCATTCCACCCCTCCTCCATTTCTGTTCAGGAAAGGGAACATCTACCATAAGTATCAACAAAACATGGCATGTCAAGTTGCAATAAGACTGAGCACCTCCCCTGTATTAAGCTGGGCAAGGTGACATAGTATGACAAGTAGAGTCCCAAAAGCCAGTAAAAGAGTCATTGACAGCCCCTGTTCCCACTGTGAGGAGTCCCACAAGAGGACCAAGCTACAAAACTGTAACATATATGCAGTGGGCCTAGACCAGTCCCATGCAGGCTCCCTGGTTGCCAGTTCAGTCTCTGTGTGCACTTTATGATCCCATGTTAGTTGATTCTGTGCATTTTCTTGTGATGTCCTTGACCTCCCTGACTCTGACAATGCTTTCTCTCCCTCTTCTACAGGATGCTCTGAGCTCCACCTAATGTTTGGTTGTTGGTCTGCATGTGTTTCCATCAGTTGCTGGATGAAGTCCCTCTGTTGACAACTGGGCTAGGCACCTATCTATGAGTATAGAAGAATTTTAATTCAACATATAGTTGCATAGGTTCTAACTTAAGATTGAGGAGGATTCATACTTGCCAAAAGTTATTACTAGGATGATACCTGTAAGTAAACTGCAAAAACTCTGGGTTTGGTGTCCCAGGTTTCAGTACCAAAACGTTAGTAAATTGATGGCTGAAATGCAAGGAGACAGTTCAGCCCTAGAGGGCGAGGTATCCCGGATACCTCCAGCTACTCAGAACAAGAGCTCTGCTCTGAAGGTGTCCCAGACACCTGAAGCTGTTTAGCACAGCTGTGATGGCTGAACTCAGCCCTAGAGGGCGAGGTATCCCGGCCCGGACACCTCAAGCTACTTAGAACAAGAGCTCTGCCCTGAAGGTGTCCCAGACACCTGAAGCTGCTTAGCACAGCTCTGATGGCTGGGACTGCAAAGAAACAGCCCAACCTGGGCAAAGAAATTTTTCTGACTTCTCAGGAGAGTCAGGCCTGGAATTGCTTCAGCAAGGAAGGGTATCCTGACTCTTCAGGAAAGTCAGGATATACCGGTGTGATGGGGGAAGGTCTCCCCACAGGACACAGCAATCCTGCTCCTCTCCTAGAGAGACACAATCTCCAGCTCAGTGTTACCAGCTCCCCCTTGCTCAGTCCACTATGGGACGTCCCAGCAAAGTTCTTCTGTGCACCAGTGAATGAAGGTCTTCACCCAAAACTCTGTTGAGAAAGAGGCTTATTTGGGAAGGAGGAGTCCAGGAGAGTAGCTGCCTCTACCAGGGTGGAGAGAACAGCTCACAACTGACCGGGCAGGGCAGTTTATATAGGATGTCTAGGGGGCAGAGTCAACTGTGATTGGTTAGTTTATTTTCTGCCCAGAGATTGACCAGTTTTGTGGGCAAGTGGCAGAGATGGCTCTGATTTTAGGGCCAAATTGTGTTTCTTTCAATGGCCTTTCTTGGCTTTTTGACACTACCTCTAAGGACAGGGCGCATTTCTTTCACTAACTCTGATTCTAGGGGCCAAGATTGTTATTTTGGTACTAGTTTCAGAGTTAGGGCGTATTTCCTGGATTCTGGGTTTGGGGATAAAGTGTTCATTTCTCTGGCCCAGGTCTCAAACACAGGCTATGCTTCTTTCCCTGGTCCTGGGCCCGAGGGCCATGATTCTGCTGTCCTGCTCTGTGATTGGTTGGTTTCACAAGTCAGTTGAACAGGGGCAGAGGTGGCTCTGATCTGAGTTAAACTGTGTTTCTCTCACTGGCCTTATCTGAGCCATCCTTCCCTAATTCTGGGCTCCAGGGTCAGGGTGGGATTCTTTAGCCAGCCCCTTTTCCCTACAGTGCCATCCATCAATTCATAGCATTAATGTTTCTCAGGGAGAGGAACTCTGTGCTTGAAGAATATGCAGAAAAAGTTACTGTTCTCAGCTACACTTCTCCAGGACAAATCTCAGAGATCATAGGTGCCATCTGTCTCCATGTTTCTCATTACTTAGATATTTATTCAAAATGAGCAGTCTTCAGTAGAGCGCTTATGCCTTTGAAACCCATATATTGCAAACACTGTAGGAGATGGTCTTGTGTCACTGTGAACCAGTGTTCTGCAATAGACTGTGCTTACAGGGCATGGTATGAAGACTTGAGAAGACTATGAGTGTGAAACCTGTGATCAATGCTTAATCTCTAAACATAATCCTCAGATCCCATGAAAACAAAATGAATAATGAACTCATTTTGTTAATAGTAATTCAACAATAATTTTGGACATCTCCTGAAAATTAGACATTAATTTATTAGATGATCAAACACTTCTGCTCCAAGATATTGATCTAATTATGGTAGACACCTGTGCTGGCATTCACATTAACATGGAGATATGTGGATCAACTTTACTAATTTAAAATTTCCTGCTCTCTGAATCTTGCATTCAGGATAACTAGGGACATTCCTTACGCAATGGAATTAATTTTTAGTCATGTTATTCCTTTCCTCAATAGCTAACTACAATTTTGAGTGAGTCTTCAAATTATTCTTCTCTGTCCTCTCAGCACCAAGTCATCTTCCTGATCCTTTAAAGTTTTTGACACACTCTAGATGTGTGCTGTGACACTGTGTCTTGCACAGTAATAGACTGCAGAGTCCTCAGATGTCAGGCTGCTGAGCTCCATGTAGGCTGTGTTGGGCATTGTGTCTGCATCCAACATGGTTCTGTCCTCAAACTTCTGTCATAGTTCGTTCTACTAATGTTTGGGAGTATGTTTCCAATCCATTCAAGCCCATATCCGGGCTTCTGCCTCACCCAATTCATATAGGGAATGGGGAAGCTATCTGAGTCAAAATCCTTGCAGGACACTTTTACTGAAGCTCCAGGAAGCTTCAGTTCAGATCCAGACAGCTGCAGATGAGCCTGAGAGTGGACATCTGTGGAGGGGAAACAGAGTGGATGCTACTGTCTCTTCACACTCTCTCCCAACCTCATGCCTACTAAAGATCCAACTACCTATTACTGCTGCCACCAGGTAGAGCATGATCCAGCTCCAAGCCATCCTGAGAATCTGTGTGTCCAGGGGCTAGGGACAAGAGAATAATAATACGGTGCTGTGGGGTATGTGAACATCTCTGTGTTTACAATCACAAGCTGTGTAATTTATGTATTCATGAGGGAGGGTATTTATTAGATCTGGAACTGATCCTGTTTGAAACAGAACAGGAACAGGATTTCTATGTCAAGCAGCAAGGTGATGAAGTCTGAGCCTTAAACCTGTCTGAGAAAATGCATTCCTTGCTTGATCCTGGCACCTGTGTACACTGAGCTCTTCCATCTCACTGAGAATCACGTCATCACATACAGGTTCATTAATGTAAACCACACTTTAAGGGTTCCAGGGACACCTGAACTTCCTTAGGGTCAACCATATGTGTAATGATAAGAATGTCCAGTGAGATCATCCTGGCCCAACAAGACACTAACAGAAAACATTGGAAGCTGCTATTCATTCCACACCAGTGATCAGCAGGACTATAGACACCTCCAGTATCAGCTGAGAAGTCTTGGGACACTTTTTCACAAAATGTTTCTCAGGGACCTAAGGCCCAAATATCCTTAACCTATACTAATAAGTGGTTCATGTCTATATGGTAGTAACAGGAATCCAATTTGGCATTTGGTGGGTTCACGTATTGGTACCATTTAACAAATAACTTCTCCAGTGTTATAGCATGGAGATCTCACATGTCAACTACACCATGGTTTCTGAATGTAATGATGTTGACAATGAAGTCCACAAAGACCGCTGAAATCATCTCAGTGCACAATTTCCTTCTTCTGCCCTTTAATTCTTAGGGATTGGTGGATCTACAGTGACCCCTGCTGTGTTGTGTAAGTCTGTCTATGGTATCAAAAACAGTCCTCTCATAATGGCTCCTCCTCTTCTTTATTGTCTTCCTGGTGGTGTTGAGTAGATATTTCAGGACAAATGTTAAGCTGTACCTCAGTTGTTTTCTAAGTCTCCATAAACCACGGACTTTTCGTTTGGTGTTGTTGGATCTAGCTATGTTAGTAATCACTGATGAAGTTAGCTAACAGCACAGTTGATGGACAGTGTTTACAAATGCTCTTCCAGGCCACTTCTCAAGGGCTGGAGCTGCACTGGGGACACAACACTTCCAACACAGAAAGCACAGTCTGGTCCTTACAGATCAGTTCACACCTCTAGGAAATATTTTCACATTTGAGTTAGAACCATAATTTAAGAAAATATGGACTGTGATTCAATCTTTTTTCTAACTTATCATTTCATCATCAAGGCTGTATGTTTGTGTGTAAAGATATAAAAAATGGACTGGTCCCTTTACCATAAATCTTTCTGAATGGAAGATGCTGTCTGTGTCCATAGGAAGCTCATTTCTCTCTCTGGATCAAACTTCCCCAAGCTCAGCCTCAACTTACTCAGATGCAAGTTATGGCTGCTAAAGATTTTCAAAGACTTGGATATATTTGCTACAAGCTTAGTGAGTGATAACTTTGTATTAGAATAACCTACCCTCTAAAACTGCAAGCAAGTCCCCAATTACATATCTTCTCTTATAAGAGTGGCCTGGGCCATGATGTCTTTCCACAGCAATAGAACACTAAGACTGAATTCAGGTATGTTATCTATCATATTGGATATAGCAGTAATTATGCAATTATCAACACAATGTTGCATCTTCTGTTTATTCAATTTAATATCTAAATTCAACATTCATAAAACATTGCTAATCCTTTTCAATTTATCAAAATTATATTTTAATATTTTATATAAAGCAAATAAGACAGACAGATATATATGGAAAAAAGTGAAATGAGACTATTTGAATTGTATTATAAATACATAATAAAAGAGTTGTGTATGGATTCCATCTTGTGGAACAGTTCTTAAGTCAAATCAGGTATTTGTTGGCTAGTCCCACAATCTTTACGCCACCATTGCCCTAGCATATTTTTTCATTTAGGACTGATTGTAGATCTAATGACTTGTGGCTGGGTTGGCACTTACATTTCTCTTCTGGTGGCCTGTAAAGAAACTTCCATTAACAAAGACACAAGAATGTTGGGGTGAAGGTTCTATATAGGCAGCAGCTTAATATATCCATGTTCAATGAGTTGTGCGCATGTGGTCTTCAGCAATGTGGCCTCCCCAGAGACCTTTGTATAAACCAAATACCAACGGTTTAAAAAAACTAATCAAGCCGGGCGTTGGTGGCGCACCAGCACTCGGGAGGCAGAGGCAGGCGGATCTCTGTGAGTTCGAGGCCAGCTCCAAAAAATTGCATGTCTCCACCCCTCAGAGCACAGGGAACCCCACAGAAGATGTGGCTGAAATAGCGTAGTAGCTAGAGAGGATGCAGGACATCTGGAGAACAATGCCCTCTAAATGAACTGAGCAAATGTCATATGAACTCAGGGAGACTGAAGAAGAAAACACAGGGCAGACATGGGTCTGCACCAGGTCCTCTCCATGCATATTATACCTTTTAGGTTAGTATCACATTTTCTACACCCATTTTTCCATTGATGGACATCTAGGCTCTTCTAATTTCTGGCTATTATCAATAGAGCAGTAAGGAACATGATTTAGCAAGTGTCTCTAGTAGGATGTAGAGTCCTTTGGGTGTATGCTCAAGAGTGGTATAGCTGGATGCTGGGGTAGATCTATTCCCAGCTTCCTGTGGAACAGCCACAGTGATTTCCACAGTGGCTTTACCCAGTGGGTAGCTTGGCAGTATAAGGTGTTTGAGTACTTCAAACTGACTCTGCAGCATGTAACAGACAGTTCCTTGAATCAAGGTCATGCAGACACTTGACAGATGCCTTCCCAGTACATTGATGAGTCTTATTCAATTCAGAGGCCAGAATCAGAAGAGTCCCTTGCCTTCTGATCAATCCCAACTTTCCTGCTGGAGGAAAAAGGAGGTGCTTTATTAAAACACTAGTATTTCAAACAGTATTTTAAATTCGACACAGCTTTAAATGATCTCTAACATAGAACTGGCAAAGGGGATTCATGCCCACCACAACATATTCACCATATGAGGTTGAATCCATATTCAGCATGTGGCATTCATATTTCAAGAGGAAAGAATGTCTGCTACAAGAACATGCAAAATTAATGATTTGCTTTATAGAGTGTTCTTGCTGAATCAAACTCTTCAAATTAACAAGTACTATAGGCCTCCATGAAGCTTGTAATTAGTCCATTTATCCAAAACCAAACACTCTATAGAACAAGGGTGACTTCATATCCAGTGGACCGTGAAGGATGATGGTGTATCAGAGTAGGACAATATTCTGTAAATGCATGAGACTGTAGGTCGGGGTGCTGGGGCTGGAAAGGCAGTAAACTTGAGACCAGATAAATATGAATAATCTCAAACCTATTCCTAGTTAACATGTGTATAGACTGGGTCACTAAATGAGTTTTATGAAAAGAAATTTTGGTCAACTTACAAGAATTACAATTATGTGGCAGTGATTTATGATATGAGTATCTTTTACATACTAAGAAACTGGAAGTTCTGCTGGACAACACAGCCAGAATCAAACACTCATTCAACCTACTTAAGACATAAAACTATGAGAGGAGTTTTGCTTTGGTCAGGTGTTGTTTATGTGGACTTTACTGAAAAAATTCATATTATACTTTATTTGAAGCTACTCCAAAAAAGGTTCTATTCTCTTGGAACCTAAAGATGTTTTTCACTATGCATTATCATGGTTTTCCCTTCTTTAGTGTTTTATTACAGAAGAAACATATAAATAGAGGGGACCACTGGACCTCAATCAGCATCATTTTATTTACAGAGGAGGAGGCAGAAAAGTGGATACACAGAATCATTATTTTTGAGCATGTCTCCAGTCTAATCTTCTCTATCATCTCAGCCCCAGGGCAGCTTCCTGCTCCTCCAGGGTTTCTGACACACTCAGGATGTGGTTGCAACACTGTGTGTCTCGCACAGTAATAGACCGCAGAGTCCTCAGATGTCAGGCTGCTGAGTTCCATGTAGGCTGTGCTGGAGGATTTGTCTGCAGTCAGTTTGGCCTTGCCCTGGAACTTCTGAGCATATTTAGTTTCACTATCACTAGGATCAATCCTTCCGATCCACTCCAGGCCTTGACCAGACCTCTGCTTCACCCAGTGCATATAGTAGCTGGTGAAGGTGTAGCCAGAAGCCTTGCAGGACAACTTCACTGAGGACCCAGGTTTCCCCAGCCCAGGACCAGACTGCTGCAGCTGGATCTGGGAGTGGACACCTGTGGAGAAAAAGACAGAGTGGATGTCATTGTTACCCTAGTCCCTGTCCCTTCTTCAGGGTTGGAACTGGAAAGCCCCTTACCTGTAGTTACTGACACAAGGAAGAAAATGATCCAGCTCCATTCCATGGTGAGGACCTGTGTGCTCAGTGACTGTAGAGAGGACACTTATCTATGTTGCTCTGGGGTGTGGACATCCCAGTATTTACCACAATAGACACACATGATTTTCATATTCATGAGGCAGGGTACTGCTTAGGTAAAGATCAAGTCCAGCTTGAGAAGAAAGATGTAGAGGACCTTGGGTCAGGCAGGAGGATTCTAAAGTCCAAGTCCTAATCCTGTCTGAGGAAATGCATCCCATACTAATTTCCCAAGCCATGTGGAGACCTTATGGATGTAACATTAAGACCTAAACTCTCAATTCACAAATAGACTTCAACTGGAGACTCCTCATGGTGACAAAATTTATTTATAGATGATAGTTGTGATAAGGATTTCAAAACTCCTAAATTATTAGAATTTGCAGTCTTCTTTCATATACATGCAGTTAATATTTGCTTTTCCAGGAGGTTGCATACTAAAAAACTTACCCAAAAGACCAAAAGTGAAAATGTTTCAGAAATGATTGTAAACAAATATTATTGCAGCATTATCCATAATAGATATATTATAGAAACAAACTATATGTCTTTCAACTAATGGTTGCATCAAGAAAACATGGTATACATACAATAGAACATAATTTACTCATCAGTAAAGTATAAGTAACTTATATCACTTTTAGGAAAATGAATGCAATTGGTGATAACATTATTAAGGAATTTTAAGACCCACTCAGAAACAGATATTGTATAAGAGTCTCATTTGTAGTCCTTTGATATTGCATAGTTAAAAACTATGTATGTACATATGCAATAATGTATAACTCAAAGTATCTAGTGGAATACATGGCAAATGGCAACAGTAGGAGCAAGAAAATGATAGGTTGAGATTACAGGACAAATAAGTACAGAGTACATTATACATCTGTATGAAAATTCTAAACATATGAAATACTGTTATTTCAGAATAATGTTTTTGCTCATTCCTTGAAATTTTCATTCATGAATGCAAAATAGTTTGATCATATCCATATTTATGACCTCCCAAAGCAACAAGTGTCTCTGCTAACAAGTGTATTTTGTTGTATTAATGAATAACACTAAGTCTAGTAAATGCTATCCATCTGGATATGGTGGTGACATCCCCTAGCTCATAAGTAACCTCCAAGTGGCCACACTCCTAAAAAAAGTGATTCTAACTTCCTAAGCAGTCTTCCAATCCCAACAGCTCCTCAGCTTGGAATGGTCCTGCCCTACCTGTGCTGTAATCTTTATAAATACATTTCGTTTAGTAGTAGGGACAAGAAACACATGTGCCAAGGCCTTTGTGAAACAGAAGACAACTTATGGAGTTCATTTCTTTTCTCCTAAGATATGGCTCTTAGAAATCAAACTAATAATTGTCAGGTTTTCCAAGAGGCACTGTTAACTGCTTAGCCTTTTCCCAGGCTTCCATGCTGTAATTTTGACTGGTTTGATTTTGTGCTGGTCTTGTGCAAGTAATTACAGCTGCTAAGAGTTCATTTATACAATGAGAACATGTCAATCACTGTAGATAGAATTTCATGTCTTTCAATCTCACTCTCTTACCCTTACATTTTTTTTCATTTCCCCATTTTGTGATGATTGTTGAGCTTTGGGTGAGAGGTTGATATAGACAATTCATCTGTGGCTGAGTAGTCAACTATTCATTCTCAGCCCTTTTACCAGTCATGAATGTCTGCATTGATCATTACACATCACACAGAAGCTTGTGTGTTCAAGGCTGAGAGCAGCACTAATCAATTGGCTATAAACATAAGTATTTATAAGGCTGTTTGAAAATATGACCATTAACAATAAAACTAGGATCTACTAGGGTTATGTCATCTCTAGCCATGGGATTTTGAGCGTGCTTATATGGGATGAAGTCTTTCCTTTGGAACAGGCCACAAATACAATTAGAAAGCAGTTGGTCACCATATAACAGTCAGGAAGTAGTGAGTACATGCAGCTGGAAGGTTTTCTCCTGTCTCCCCCAGCCCTGCAGTCCTGCAGTCACTTATAATATAACTACTCAGAGGCTTAATATTATTTACAAACTGTATGGCCAATGGCAGGCCTCTTACTAGCTAGCTCTTATAACTTAAATTAACCCATGTCTATTAATCTATGTTTTGCCACGTGTTCCATGGCTTTACCAGTCTGCTGGCATGTTGCTCCTTGGGCAGCAGGCTGGCATCTCTCCAGATTCCGACTTTCTCTTTCCTGTCTCTCTCCTTGAATTTCCTGCCTGCCTCAAAGGCGCCTTGCCATAGACCAAAGCAGCTTATTTATTAACCAATGGAAACAACATATATTCACAGCATACAGAAAGACATCCCCCAGCAAGTACATCCTGCCTGGAAGGATGATATTGTAGATGGCAAGGCCTGGTACTGTGGAAGATCATTGATGATTTTTCTCTCACCACAGGCTGCATAGCACCTTCCTGTGCTAGGAAATCCAGCCAGGAGAGGAAAATTTCTGTTCACTTCAAGATTTGTTTCTCCATGTCCTCAAACCAAAGTCCTTATCTATCAAGGAAATGCAGATAAAAACAACTTTAAGCTTTGATTTTTACCCCAACTAGAGTAAACATTATCAAGAAAACAAATACAGGCATGGATATGGAGGAAGGGTAACCTTTATTCACTGTTGGTGGGAGTGTAAAACAGTGTAGTTACTTTGGAAATTATTTTGGAGATTTCTTCAAAAAATAATAAATAGAACTGTGATATGTCTCAGCTATATCCTTCCAAGTTCATATTCAAATCATTCTACATGTTATTACAGAGACACTTGCACATCCATGTTCAGTGCTGCTGTATTCACAATAGCTGAGAGAATGGACACAACATAGATGTCCAACAACAAACGCATAGATAAAGAAAATGTGACACATATAGACCATGGAATACTACTCAATGGCAAAACTATAATAATGGAATCTACAGGTAAGTGGATGGAATTAGAAAAAAAATATGAAATTGGAAAAAATATGCTGAATGAGGTCACCCAAACACAAAAAGACAAATGCTTCATGTGCTATCTCATATGTAGTTCCAAGATTGGAATGTTTAATTTCTAAAACCAGAGAGGCTAGAAAAGGTTCATTAGGGTTTGAGATACTAAGGGATTGGATATGATGAAATAAATATAAAATTAAAATGGCAGGGACAGTTACTGGGGACACACAATTTCAAACATAAAGTGGTGTTGGGAAACAGAGAAGTGATGATTTGGGGTCTGATTAACAAAATTTAACAATTATAAGAAAAAGGCATTGAAATCTAAGATCTTGCAATGTAAGTAAAAATATGATTATTCACTATGTAGAATCTATGTGTCAGGACAAAAATGAAGGGTCAAGGTACTAGAAGCAAAGAAAAGCAATATATGCAACGGAAAAACATATTGCAAATTTATTTCTATAATATAAAATCTGGAAATAATGAACACTTCATAGCTGTCTAGTTTTACACTTGAGACATTCTTCTTGTTGATGGAACAACTTTGTGTTCAGATTATTGTTTGTTTTATGGATATGCTGCTACAGTATTTTTGTCAAAAATAATAAAACTAATAAAAGTCCATGAAAAACTAGAGATGTCTAGACAAGACTTGTAGTTTAGTTATTAGTATTGTCTCAGTTGTCTGGTACTAACTATGTTCCATGGGTCTCAGTGGTCTGGTTCTGATTATGATCTCTGGTTATGTGAGATATCTGCTTACAGAGAGCTGAATAGAAAGTACATGTATGAGCTTTGCATTTTATTTTAACTTGTAAATCCTTGAACAGAGGTACCTGAATGGATGAACAGAAAGTGTTGGTCCCCAGAGACACAAAAGATTGAACATCTCAGTTCTGGGTACATAATATCTCCCTATGAGTTAATGGTGAAAGAGGTCCTAAACATGCTGAACTGTATGTGGTGATACCATTGTTCTTGGTTGCACAAAATAATTGCATAGATAGGCCTTATTTTGGTAGAGAATTTAAGAACTTAATAAGTTGTGAGAGCCAGATGCGTAGATGACTCCAAGAAAAAACAGTGTCTTCCAGATACAGTAGGGATGATGCACATAAGAATTCACAGAGTCTGTGACATCATGCACAGAGCCTGCACAGGTTAAAGTCTTGGTCTTAATGTTCTTTTGCTTATATACCATCTTTTCTGATCTTGTACTTATATTCATATTCATTTCTCTATTGTGTATGTGTGTTTCTTGTGATGTAAAAAATTCTCTCTTCTTTTCCTATTTGCTTTCTATATAGAGAAAAAAAGGGTGTGGAGTTGAATGTGTGTGGAGACGGGAAGGATCAGGAAGGAGATATGTCAGGGAAATCATGATTAGAATATATTGAATGAAATGCATGTTTTTCAAAAAATAAAAATAAATACAACTGAAGAAAATAAACACAAAAATATAAGTCTCTGAAATACTTAATAATCTTTTCTGTGTTTGAACATGGAAATTTTACATACAAACAGCAGCAGCTGCAGTTCACCTAAGAGGTTTTAAAAAGGAGTCCACAGAGACTATGGAGTCCCCTCCATGCCTCACCTGTTGATTATTGGCTCCATTGTGCCCCCTGCAGGCTGTAACCTCCCCTTCAGGTAGATTTATCTGGACTTACACTGAAGTTCACTGTCTCTCTTGAGCAGTAACATCCCTGAAATCTCAGTGTTCACATAACTCAGGTGAAGGGACAAAGGCCTCTCATTTTTCTGGAGTTAGTGACTGGATGTTCAGAGGTTGTTTTTAAGTTGTGTCTGCATTATTAGTAATGTCCTTTTGAATGCCAGAGTCTTCCCTGGATGCAGCTGGATCCAGTCCCACCAGTACCCACCAGTAATGCAGTAACTATAGGAGAAGACAGGGCCATTTATAGCTTCATCAGGCTACACCTGGGTCACAGTCCCTGAATTAGATGACTACAACGTGTCTTTATCTCAGATGCAGCACGTCACACATCCACATAAGAATTCCTGAGACAGTGAGATACAGGAGTCAACATAAAGGGGAGGAAGCAGTGTGGTACTCACAGATCAGATAAGAACGCCAGAAAAATAGGTTTACTATAGTGGTATTCTATTTGTACTGAAATGTGATTTTATTTGTATGTTAATAAATAAAGTTGCCTAGGGGTCAGAGCTATTAGCAAGCCAGAGCGAAAGCCAGGGCGGTGGTGGTGCACGCCTTTAATCCCAGCACTTGGTAAGCAGAACTAGATAGATCTCTGTGTGTTCAAGGATACAGCCAGCATTGGAGACACACGCCTTTAATCTCAATACCAACCATAGAAGATCTGGAGTGACCACAGACAGGCAGTGATGAGATGGTCATGTGGTTGGGTTTACAACCAATGAGAAGGCAGAACAGGAAGTCTTTATAAGACAAACGCACAGGAAGTAGTTCCCTTTTTCAGAGAGGTCTCTTGGCAGAAGAGGCTAGCCAGCAGCACGCAGGTAAGGCTCTTAGCTCTGACCTCTTGGGCTTTTATCTTTACATTGGCTCTGTGTTTCTTATTTATTTCTTATTTATTCGTTACATCTACAGTTTACAATTAAGAAAAAACAGAAGAAGAAGTCAAGCGAATTTGGGCTGTGAGTCAGTATGAATCCTGACTGTATATTTGGCTATATTTAAAGGAATAATGAAAGCAGAGGTCTATTTGACAAGTATCCTCATGGGTGGAGGATATGTGAACTTACACATCTGTATCTCACCATACCTACCTTTCTAAGTCCAGGATCGTCTTATTCCTGGACAAGACAAGTGTTAGTAAAGGTTTTCAGGAGCTGAATGTTTTCAGAGATGAAGGATGGATTTGTAATGTTTCTAGGAATGAAAGAAGTCAATAACATTTTGGAAGATTTTTGTATGCATTTGTCCTTAAATGTCTGAAGTGTAAGTACACAAATTAATACAAAAATACATGCTACAGAAAGTCAAGATACATGTATGTTTTACTTTAATGTACCTAATATAGCAGTTGGGACCTGCCTGAAGCATGACATCTCTTCATTCGTTGTTCAGAATTGACAAGATGAACTGTGTACTGTCGTTCCACACTGCAACAGACTCTTCAGTATACAGGAACATTTATTCCTACAATACAGAATGCTGGATGATCTTATCTTGGATTTAAGATTCTGTTCTGACCTTGTTAATGGTTATATTGTTACATTTTGTAGTCCACTATGGTGGGTGGCTGATGGGCTATAATTAGTGGCAATGTGCAGGAGTGCTTGCGGGCTTAAGAAGAATAGATTTACATAGACATCCTCCTAAAATTATGATGCATATTCCCAAAAGTCTGGGCTCTTAGAGATTTGAGAGAGATGATGTGAGAATCTTCTCTTAGATTAAATTAATTTGAGGACCACAATATGTGATGAGCTGGTACAATGTCTGTGAAACTGCAGTTTTCCATGAATACATGTATACTTTGATTTCTAGCATTCTCCCATCCACACTTCACTCTGTGGATTATATACCCTACACATATTGATGGGCTCCATTTCATTCATCATAAGTGCTTCAGCATTCCTTTTGATATATTTGAGGCTTCTGAAGTCACTTTAAGGGCCTGAGTACACTTTGTACTATTCCTAAGCCCCACTGAAGATAGGATTGTGTCTGGAACCTTGCCCAAATATCCTCACTGTCATTCTGTCCTCAGTGGTCAGATATCGATGCCTCAGTAAGAACTATTTGGATATGTCTCTGTACGCCATGTCTGAAGTGTCCATTCTGCATGTTACTGCTAGAAGAATTAACAGACATTATCTTGTTCCCATTCCTCTGGAACAATGTCATGTATGAGCCTCTGGAATTACTAGTGAAGAAACAGCCAGATGGGACAAGTCAAGGAAAGTATTTATGATGCTTAGTTCAACTTAGGCCCATATAACCATTTTCAAATGGATAGGAAATATGGTAACAAAATTAAATCAATGACATCAAAAAGAATCATAAAGTAAATATGAATCACCAGTTTGTAATTATATGAGAAAGAGTTGTCATGCTGATAAACATCCACAAAAATCAAATGGATTGATTAAAAGTTTTGTAGCTCTAAGGAAACGCTGCATATGACAAGGACAGTGTGCATTGTCCAGAGACTATCCTCAAACAAGAAGATATTCTTTGTCTCTGGGAAGCATTAGAGTTGAAAAATAAACTAGATTTGGTCTAGAACTCAGATTCAGTGGGTGAAGATGTATACAGACATTTCTCCAGTGAAGGTGAACACTTGCAGAGATCACAGAGACCAAGTGTTCTTGAGAAGACTGCTGTGGATGATTGATTGATAAATAAAACACTGATTGGTCAGTAGGCAGGCAGGAAGTATAGGTGGGACTAGCAGAGAGGAGAATTGGGAGAACAGGACGGTGGAGTGGGAGGAGACGCCAGCCTGCCATCCAGGGAGCAGCATATAAAGGCAGCAGGTAAAGCCATGGAACATGTGGCGACATATAGATTAACAGAAATGGGTTAATTTAAGATAGAAGAACTAGATAACAAGAAGCCTGCCATGGTCATACAGTTTGTAAGCAATATAAGTCTCTGTGTGTTTACTCGGTTGGGTCTGAGCAGCTGTGGGGCTGGCGGGTGAGAGAGATTTGTCCTGACCATGGGACAGGCAGGACTGGAGAAAACTCCAGCTACAGAAGTCCTTATAGATTGAAAACTTTAATGTAGTAGATAGGAACCGTAGTGTCGTAAGAAGCCCATCTGGAGTCTGCCTGAGGGCCTAGCAACAGGTGCTGTCAGAGGTCCTGATCATGCCTAGCCAATGAGGGGTGACCATACCCACCTGAGGATAATAGACAAAGCTGTTCATGTCTTCTCTCCTATGAAGTTTGTTAGCTGGACATGCCACAAATCTTCCTCTGGCACCAAAAGGAGATGTGGGTTGCTCAGGATTTTCTCCAGTCTGTCACATCACTTCGCTGCTACCGTAAAAAAGCACTGCCTACTCAGTCAGAGCAGACCCGTGGGGCCATATTTTCACTTCCTATCTCCTTAAATGCACACACACATTCAGCTACTGCTACCAAGACTGCCTTCCTTCCCCCAGAAGGGGAGCAGCAGTGGGTTCTGCTTCATAAAAGTTGAAAAGCATGAAAATGTTTGTTGTTATTGTTGTTGTTGTAGGTACCCTGGTAACATTGGGTCCCTTTAGAGTCTGGAAAGATGGTTTCTGAGTAGATAACAAAAAAAATCTATCATTTAAAAAAAAAAGAAGTCAGGGGCTGGAGAGATGGCTCAGTGGTTAAGAGCACTGTCTCTTCTTTAAGAGGTCCTGAGTTCAATTCCCAGCAACCACATGGTGGCTCCCAACCATCTGTAATGAGATCTGGTGCCCTCTTCTGGCCTGCAGTCATAAATGCTGTATACATAATAAATAAATCTTTAAAAAAAAAAAAAAAAAAAAAGAAGTCCTCATTGGTAATGACATGCTCCATTGTTAGTCTCCAATTTCTTCATATACTCTATAATCATTATCAGCTTAGAAGCCTGGGGTCTCTTGCATGCAGTATAAGATGTCAGGGCTCTTAGAAGGAAATTCTACAACAGATATCACAAAAGTCCTTGAGGTAATGTTTTACAACTGTGTTAACAGCTGCCATTTCTGTGCTTGCAAAAATCCATTCTTCCATGTTGCTAAATTCAAAATTAATCTGCATGGTGATCAATCCCCACTTGCAATTGGAGGAAGGTGGAGATGTACTTTGGCCACTCATTGGTATTTTCTGCATTATTTTTAATTTAGCTTACAGTTTCATCAGTTCTAACTTAGAATTGGAGAAGAGGATTCACACTTGCCAAAAGGCATTCCTAAGATGATACAATCTAGCATTCCATAGCATTCATACTTCTCATAGATAAGAGCTCTGTGCTGTAGGAACATGAAAAATCAGTCACTGTTTCCTGCTTTATATCTCAGTGACAAAAATCCTGGAGATCCCAAATGCCACATGTGTCTATACCTCTTGTCCTTTAGAGATTTATTCAAACCATAGTCTTAGCAAAGCACCGAGTATGACTATGATACCCATGCATCACAAAGACTGTAGGAGATAGTCTTGTTTCACTGTACAGCAGTGTTTTGTAACAAGCTTGTGATCACATGGTAGGGTATTGGGACTGGGGAAGACTATAAATGTGGAATTACTGATCACAATTTCATTTCTGAACCTACTTCATCAGATCTCATGAATGTGAATTGGGTTGATGAATTTTGTTAATAGCAAGTCAATAGCGATGTTGGTCATTTCCTAGGAATTATACATTCATTACTATGTAATCAAACATATCTGCTCCAAGATACTGACCCAATTACAGTAAACACTTGTTCTCATATTACCATCAACATGAGAATATGTGGATCAACTTGACTAATTTAAAACTTTCTACTCTCCAAATCTTTCATGCTTGGTGACTAGGAAAATTATTTATGCCGTGAGAATGGATTCATTGTCCTGTTGTTCTTTTCCTCAATACTTAAACACAAGTTTTGAGCAAGTCTTCAGGTTACTCTTCCACTCCTTCATAGTTTCTGACACACCTCAGATGTGGGCTGTGACACTCTCTCTTTCACTGTAATAATTGGCAGAGTCCTCAGATGTCAGGTTGTGTTGGATATTGTGTCTGCATCCAGTTTGGGTCTGTACTCAAACTTCTGTCCATGTTACCTTCTTCTAGTGCTTAGGAGTATCCATCTAATCCATTCAAGTCCGTGTCCAATCTTCTGCCTCAACCAACTCATACAGAAAATGGAGAAGCTATCTGAGGCAAGTCATTGCAGGACACCCTTACTGAAGGTCAAGGACTCCTCAGTTCAGCCCCAGACTGTAGATGTAACCAACCGTCTTATTAAATAAGAAACACAGAGCCAAGGTAAAGATAAAAGCCCAAGAGGTCAGAGCTAGGACTGACAAGCTTCACAGAGCAAGCTTGATGCTTCCCCTTCATTCCCACAGTGCAGAACTCCATCATATACATACTTGTGGTGTGTCACCATGCACCATGATGCCTTCAACAGACCCAACACTGCCATGGGCCCTTGAACATCAAAATCTTGGAGATACATAAGCCTCTTTCTTTTATAAAGTGCACTGTCTCAGATATTTTTATGCAAAAGAAAACAGATAAATATATCAACAGTACATATAAAGAGTCTCATAAAGAGATAGTAGGTTCAGGCATTACCTGAGAGCGATGCAGAGGGATGGGTAAGCATGATTCTTGCATCCATCCTGCTTCTTAACTTCCAGTCACAGCCTTGACCCTGACCCCCATCCTCTCAGGCTTGTCAACCTTCACACAGCATCACAAACTCAACATTTGATAAAGGTCTTTCTAGGTGAACATTCTTCCTTATGGGAAAAGTTCTGGGCTCAGATGAATGACATGATTACACTTTCATTGTACAAGCAGGAGCAGGCTATTGTTTAAAAATTATAGAAATATATAACATAATTAATATAATATAATCAATATAATATAATATATTACAGGTACTTGAAATATTTGCAGATTCAAATTCAAGTTCTGTAAAATAAGACAATTTATGTATATGGGTCCAGATATGTCTCAGGGATGTATCAAAGGTCTTTGAAATTGAATGATGGTAACATCTGGTAGCCCATCATTATTCTCTAATTTTCCATGTCAGAATGTTTTAAATGTAAACCTACTAGAGAATTTTATAATTTGAGGTGATTAGAACAAATGATATGACCAAATTTTCCAATTTAAAATGTAGATCATTTGTAGTACCTTGAAACAAAACAGAGTTGAGAGATGATTTTTAAAAATCTAATTAGCAATTCCATGATATTCTTACTCTTCAAATATGAACTTTTTGGTTGCTTATATGTAGCAATCTTCTTCTTAACTGTACATGACTTGTGAATATAAAAACATTCCTTTCTTCTCTAGAACAATCATATTCATGATTTATTTTCCCAACTTATTAGAATAAGTTTCACTGATTAAGAGTATTCACAGAACCATCAGGGTATATACAAAACCTTCCAGGTATACACAGAACAATCTAGGGAGACAGAACCATCTGGGTATACACAGAACCATTTGGGTAGAAACAGAACCAAGGTACTGTGATTATTTGCTCAGGATATTTTATAGGGAAGATTTAGTTGTTGCTGTGATCATGGCATCTTAAAAAAGGAATTTCTGAATCATCTTACAATACTGTTCCATTTCCTATCTTGAATAGAACAAGGGACTATGAAGAATGATTTTTATCCTGTGTTCTTAGGACTCATAGGTTTTTGTGCATAAACTAAGAAAATACCTATACACAATGCACATAATACCATACTCTTAACAATTAGCATGCCTCCCCAGAATATTGGAAAAACATCCAGAAGCTGGCCTGCTAAAACGTCTTTAGGAATACTTTATATACATGTATGAAAAGGTCATAATGAAACTTACTATTTTATACAATTAATATATTATAATGAAAAGTAAAATTATGTTAAGGAAAAAAATATATTCAATGTCATATTTCACTTTTAGATTATCTTAGTAAACTTGTATGGTGGTATTGTGTTCCCTGAAATATTGTGCATGCTAATAAACTTATCTGGGGCCAGAGAATAGAACAGCCACAATATTAAACATAGAGGTTAGGCAGTGGTAGCACATGCCTTTAATCCTACCATTCCAGAGGCAGAGATCTACCTGGATCTCTGTGTGTTCAATGATACAGACAAACAAGGTGACTCATGCCTTTAATGCCAGAAAGTGAGCCTTTAATCCCAGGAAGTGAGGGCAGAAAGCAAAAAGGTGTATAAGGCATGAGGACCAGAAACTAGCCTGGTTAAGCTTTTAGGCTTTGAGCAGCACGGTTCAGCTGAGAGGCATCCAGTCTGAGGAAACAGGATCACCTGAGGAATTGGCGAGGCGAGGAAGCTGTGGCTTGTTCTGTTTCTCTGATCTTCCAGCGCTCACGCCAATAACTGGCCTTGGGTTTGTTTTTATTAATAAGAACATTTAAGATTCATGCTATAAACTTGATTGTCATTATCCCCTAGAAAATTGTTTACATGTTTGAAATGTACTCAGTGGAGTCTTTCTTCTAAACTTCCGCTAATATTAACACTTGAAATATTTCACAGATGGAACAAAAGACTGAAAGGTTGCATACTTGGGACCTGATCAAGCTGTTCTTCATACAAATTACTCCTCAGTCCAAACGAATGAATTATATACAGTCATAAAGGACAAGAGTATTACCTCTTTCCAGTTAACACTGTCTCTGATTCTCCCTTGACAACTGTTAACATCCCTGTACTGCAGAAAGCCTGCATAACCCAACTACACATTATTGATAACATTATCCAAAAACATTGCATCAACATTCTAAAAGCAGAAAGACATAAATACGTGTGCTTAGTGTCTTGTTACATGTGTGTTTGGCACAGGACACCATCCCACATGAACAGTTTTGCTAACACTCAGGGTGGGGCTTGCTAATTCAGTTAACCTACTCTGGAACTTCTCTCACAGGAATGCCCAGAGCCAAAGCTAATCTAAATAATCCTTCAAAGGCATGCCCAAGACTCATTTCCCAGGTGAGTCTAGGTCATGCAAATTAAACAATCTATGTAAACACAGACCACAAAGATCAGAAATTGCTTTTACACTTGAACAAAGAGAAGTGGAAAGGGTGAGAATGGTCCCAGGGTGAGGAAATGCACAGGATAAAGGTTAAATTGTTCAAATCTGAGCCTGTAATATACCTCAGGAAGAGGAAGGGAGATTTTAGGTGTTTTGGAGTCTGGAGGCTAGCAGCTTGGTTCTGCCTCTCTCTTTGTTCCCTCCGAATTTCAAACACTGTCCTTGGAAGGAAATCCCACTGAAGTTCTGCCATCATCACAGAGAAGGTTGCCTGAAGAGCCAATACACTTATGCTCAAGGTAAATCACTCAATCTACATTGTATAAGAGAATCAATAAAAAGACTTAGACTGAGACAGAGGAGTGATATTGTTGATTTAAACAACTGGAATATTAAATTTGCTCAGGACCTCAGTGACTATTAGAAGCAGAAATCATTTGAACTTAGTGCTGAATTGTCCTATACTTCAGAGAATGGATAATTAGTGACAACTCTGCTTCAAGAAAATGAAAATGGACCAGTCATGGGGAGAGTATGAGTCAGAGATCCACAGTGCAAGTGACACCAGAAATACAGCAATAAGTAAAGACTGCCTTGGTGATGTCATGTGGGACAATGAGCAATAAGCTGATGTGAACTGAATATCACCTTTGTTGTTAGTTACAAAGACCTGTCTGACTGTGTCTACACTTGAGTATGTCTGGAAAGGAGCACTTTCCTGTGATGACTCTGCACATGTTCTGAGAAAACATCTGAGCAGTGAAACATTTAGGAAGCTCCACAGGTTCCTACCTGATTATTGTCAGTGCAGGAAGACACAAATAGTAAGAGACAGGATCAATAGTGCACTAGGCAACTGACCATAAATTGTTGGGAATTTTCCAACCAGGTTGTACATGTACATGGCAGAAACATAAACACATTTAGTCTCTCCACAATGTTCTGATTTCTTGAATAACAATCGATACACAAATGTATGTGGAGAGATTCCAGGGTGTTTTGTTCAAATTTGCTTTATTGAAAAATATTTGCTTTTAAACATTACATTTTTCCCTCTCCCAACTCCTCCCAGAGCCTCTGCACCTCCCTACAAAACTAATTCTACAGACATTCTTTCTCTCAATCTTTAAACAACAAACAAAAAACAAAAAACAAACTCTCTCTCTCTCTCTCTCTCACACACACACACACACACACACACACACACACACACACATACACACATACACACACACAATCACAAGAAAACAAAATCAAAATCTAAAATACAGAAAAAATACTAATAAGACAAAAAAATCTTAACATACCTGTATAAGACAAAAACACTACAAGATGTCATTGTGTTAGTTTTGTTTTGTCCAACCCCTGGACATGGGACTTACCCTAAAGTGTGGTTAATAAAGCCATTGAGACTTCACTGAAGAATACTAACTTTTCCTTTGTACGTGGGTACAATTAACAGGTAGCTTCTTGGTTAGGAGCAAAAGCCCAAGTCTACTTCCTGCTCTCAGCACTGGGACCCATCCGGTTTGAAGCTACTTAAGCCCTGCGCTTGCTTCCACGTCTCTGTGAGTTCATATGTGCATCAGTCCTAGTGTCTGGAGGACACTGTTTCTGTGGATCATCCAGCACCTCTGGCTCTTGCCATCTTCCCACCCCCTCCTTGGTACTGGTCCCTCAGTCCTGAAAGGAAGGTTTGATGAAGACAACTTATTCAGGACTGAGTGCTCCAACATCTCTCACTCTACATACTGTTAGTTTGGGGCTTTTAAGTTAGTTCCCATCTACTGAAAGAAGTTCCTCTGATGATGGCTGATTTGGCATTTTTCATGTGTATCTATGGGAACATCATTTGGAATCATTTTATTGCTATATTCCGTTATCAGAAGAGTAGTATTTGATTTTCCTCTAAGTCCATGACCTATCTACTCTCCGATTGTTGGCCATGGGTCTCATCTCAGGGAGTGGGCCTTAAATCAAATCACAGAATGCTTGATGACATCACCAATGTTTGAGCCACTATTGCACCAGCATGTCTCACAGGCAGGTCACCATTGTAAGTCACAGGGCTTGTAGATAGGTTGATTATTACCTTTCTCCTCCAATGGCATGCAAAGTACCTTCCAGTACTCTGTGTATTAGTCAATAGAAATAAGCCTCTAGATAGACTCCAGTTCTACTTCTCTGCATTCACTAAATCTATAGTGTTGTCTTCAGTCAGGTGGCCTTATCATCACTTTGTGGAGAGCAACCAATAGCCTCGGCAATATCCTGAGATATTTGGGGGGTAATGGGTCCATGCGACTCCTCTGTCCAAAGACTCACTTTGTGAGTGCTTATCCTCTAACGCCCATCTTCCTCATACCCACTTGTTGACTGGAGGTGAATATTACAATAATTTATAATCTAATGCTGTGGGCATTTGAGGCCAAAGACTGAGTAGAACCACAGCTCTGAACCACCTGGTTTAGGCACCAGACACTCTTCATCTTTATTAAACACAGACAGGCACTCATTTCCTAACATCTGAAAGGGGTCCTAACAGCTATGACAGGAAGCCAGAGCTGTGAAACTCAAAGTCAAGAGGAAACCTCAAAGGCTAGCAGGAAAAGGTGTGCCCCACCCACCACCCCCTACCCTGTATTAGGAAGGAACAGGGCAGAGAACAATACTGAAATATTGTACAGCTGTCAACCAAGGTTGTACCTGTGTGGAGCCCGAGCACAGTAGTATGTGGCAGTATCTGCAGTGTTCGCACTAGTGATCATGAGGAATACGTGGCTATTGGAGGTGTCCTTGGATATTGTGAGCCGGCTCTTCAGAGATGGATTGTATTTCTTAACATCATTCCACCAAATGTTTGCCAGCCATTCCAGATTCCTCCCTGGTGTCTAACGGATCCAGCCTACACCCATACCAGAAGTACTCAGTGAAAACCCAGAGAAAGAGCAGGTCAGACTGAGGGTCTGGGAGGGCTGCAACAGCCCAGGGCCAGACTCCCTCAGGGTAACCTGGGACAGGACATCTGTGGGAAAAGAAAGCAGAAGGTAAGGTTGGAACAGGGTGAGCATATGGAAGTTCATCCCTTAGGGAGCCTTGGCACTCACATGCAGGGACAATCAGCATCAGGAATGAGGAAGCAAGCCTGGCCATGGCTGCACACCAGTGAGTGCCCAGGCCCAGCTCTGGCTTTTCAACCAGGGGTTGGGTGGAGCCAGGGGAGATTTGCATTCCCTCTCCAGGTGCTGGCTCTGCTGGAGGAGTTAAGTTTTAGGTCTCAGGAGGAGCCAGTCTACATTGGGGCATACAGGAGTCCTCAGGGGAGTTCACCTCTGTTCCTAATAAAGAGTAGCTTACATTAAGACCAGGGTCCTCAGAAGCAAACAGTTTTGCTGAGTGCTGTATTTTTTTTTTTTTTT
>CABHPQ010121700.1:19287-31058 GCA_902168405.1 Peromyscus aztecus | reverse complement strand
CTCTCCCTCTCCCTCTCCCTCTCCCTCTCCCTCTCCCTCTCCCTCTCTCTCATCTCCTCTCCATTCCTCATCCCAAGCTTCCCACAAGAGCCACAAAAGAGGAACAGGCCTTTTCAGCACATCTAGCCTGCGGGATACCATCTAGTATGCAAAAACTGGAGGAGTTAGCAACATATAACTAATCCTTTCCACCAAGCAATGGCAGGACTCCACTGTCCAGCCCAAATGCTGACCACCAGAAAGGGCCTGCAACATGAAGCACTAATGAGGATCCAAAACAATGGCCCTATTATCTTAGAAGCACTGTGGCCACCAGACAAGGGACCCAGAGGAGGGGATGGGTCAACCACCAACAGCTGAAAAGTAAGGCCACAGACTGGCAACTTCCGGGCACTTCACTGATCACACCTCCTGGATTCTGGCCAGGTAAACAGACATCTCACACACCCAGAAAGAGAAACCGTGGAGAGGTATCAGCCAAGAGGCTGGAGAGTCCACATAAAGCAGCAGCTGCCTGAAGAAGCAGCTTCCTGGCAAGATGCTCTTAGTTCGCTCAGAGCCCTTATGTCTTCAAATGAGCCTTAGATGGAGGCCTCCCTCATCTTCTTTCTGCATTTAAATCCTACAGTCTACTATGTAAACAGTGCTGAACTTAAAAGGAACACAAAGAATTTCTTGCCAGTTTAATAGGGTTTTAATTTCACGTTAAAAAAAAAAATCAGATTTATAGAGTTTTATTTCACTTCATCCCGGGTCACATAAAGTCACTGGGCTTTGACTTTATTACTGTTTCCCATAAATACGTCTTAGGTTACAGAAAACAACAAAGAAAACATAAAAATATGTTAGTACACATTTAGTATAAAATTTTATTATATATCAGACTTACAGTTACTGCCTAATGGTTAACTATGAGAGCAAGACTGCTAAGACCTCCCAAGAAATCACTGGGTTCCTACTAACACTGCAGACAAAATGGAATCCCTCTGGGGCTGCTGACAGTTTTAAAGGACTCTGGGCAGGGTGCTTGCATCCTGGCTGCTTCTCATTGCAGATGTAGGCAGATAGTCAACAGCAAGACCTCAAAAGTCACCTGACCAGAATGAATTATGACCCCTTGGCTGAGATCCTACAATTCAGACTGGAACAGATAGGCTTTCTTTCTAAGCCCTCCATTGTAGTCTTCACATATGAGTACCCAATACGCTGGCTACCATGCCAGACAGGTGGCTGAGGCAGCAATGGATATACAGGAACTAGGCACGCAGGGCCCGAGTGCATATCTACTTCGGCAGCCAGAGGCCAGCAGTCAAGTAACAGACAAACTCCATCACTTGTGACAGTCAACTGAACAAGACAGGGACCACTGTGATAGAGATGAAATCAGTTGAAGCCTTCGATAACATCACTTTACTTGCACACAGAAGACTTGACTTGAGAAACAAGAAAGCTGGGCAATTAAATAAAAACAATAGAAAATAATGGAAATGTTTCCAAAAACAAAACAAAACAAAAAATGCCTAGATAGGTTCTTAGACAAATACTGCCAAATAATTAAAGTAGAAAAACATCAATCTTTTAAAAACTTTTACAAAATAAAAGAAAACTAATTCTACACCCTTAATGGTGTTAGTTCTTCTTCAGTTAAACTGCAGAGAAAAATACCTAAACAAAAGACTAATAACCCTCATGATCAGATTCAGAAATTCTACTCCTGAGAACATTGACAAACTGAACCCAACATAAAGAAGGGACTGTCCACAAGTGAAAACTAGACTAAAACTGAAAGGTTGTTTCAAAGTCTGAAAAGAAACCACACAGTATACCACATAACAGAACACAAGCCAAAGAACACTTGATTACCTCAAAATCAAATACCTGTTCATGATTTTAAAACATGAGTAAAATTAAAGTAGCTATAGGAAAGAACTTCTCAGCCAACATGCAGAGCAGGCTAATTCTCCCTTTTCCCCAGTTCTATGCTTCTATCTGACTATAGGAGTCTCCTCTCCATCCTACTCTGAGGCCTGGCTTCTGTCCCCACAGGATACCTCGGCAACATTGCCAACTCAACCACAGTCCTCTCATATTTTGGACATCTTGTTGGACATCAAACCCCACCTGTGCACCAGCACCCCTGTCCTTTCCCTCAGTCTCAAAGCAGTTGCAGTAGTGTATCACTCACAGTCTGTCTCTATGACCAGCTGAGATAAGGATGCAGAGCCTCTGTGCTCAAACAATGGGAACTCCCAACTCCACAAACCTCACAGCCAGCAGCAAGTTTCACTCTACAGCTCTCAGAGGCTTCCCTATGTTTCTGAGTACCTCAAATGTGTTCAACTGTTGGCCTGTCTATGAGAGGAAGACTCAACCACAGACTGCTAAGGCATCACAGCACTCCTGACAGAGCCTGGATTCATCATCTGAGGTCCTCTCCGTTGCAGCCTCCCACAGCACTTGGTCACTAATCACAGCAGTCAGCTATAGCGGCAGCATCCCCATGCAGGCAACCCTAGGAAAACATCTCAGTCTCTTCCCCTTGTAACGCATGACACTCAGGTCTCATCAATGGCCCTAGCCAACACCTCTACATACAGTTTGTTTGGCACACAGCCTACCCAAACCCATCCCAAAAGCTGGGTCTCAGGGGACCTGGGTAACTGCGCTCAAAACACAAGGCCCACAGGCAGCTGTTAGGCCAAAGCCCACCCAGGGAGATCCACTCCAATGTGGTCAGGAAAACAGAGCTAACCACAGCTTAGTAAAAGCTCCTCTGAGAGCACAAAACCTCCAGTGTCCTATACTGCCATGTCATTTTGGTTACAGTCACAGGATAAATTTCTCCTCCTCTGCAGAGCTTGAGCTACCCTGAATTTGGTCTGGTTACTGAACAGAAACCTATTCACCTGTACTTGTTCAAGATATTTCACCACAGCTGGCTGTGGCTCTCAGCAGCACTGGGTGGAGGCCTTGAACCCTGACTTCCCCAAGAATTCCACAGTAAATGCCCTACAAGTGCTACCATGGTGACTGCTCTACTCAGTTCTTTCATCTGATCGCCTTTACTTCCACAGAGAGTGGGTTTTCCAGGGAGATAGAGGCCCACATACAGGACATCAGCAATAGTTACACCTCCACCTCCAGGAAAGGAAATGTACTGGGGACAATGAAACTTACAGAGGCTGCTCTTCTGCAGTTCACATTTCGGTCAAATATGGCGGCAATGACCAGCGCACTGTAAAAACAAGGAAAATGATTAATTAAAATGAAATATGCAAGGGCTGGGAAAATAACTCAGTCAGTAAACTGCTTGTCTTGCATGAGATCCCTCATAAAAATGTCAGTGAGATGGGTGCATGATAATCATCCCAGTGCTGGGGATGTAGATAGGATGTAGATAGGATGTAGATAGGATCCCTGGGACTGCTGCTCAGTCAGTCTAGCCTAATGGCTGAACACAGGGCCAGCAGGAAACCCTGTCTTAAAGGAGGTGGACAGAATTCCTGATGATGATACCCAAAGTTGGGCACAGACCACGTGACATCCTACCACTGTTCACTCACTTGTTTACTTGTGTGAGTGAGCCTCACAGACAGCAGGAAGCTCAAGGTTCCTAGAGGCTACAACAGATTTAAGTGACCTCTAAAATAGCAAGCATTATAGACCCAGCCTTAACAAATGTCCTTAGATGGTGTACCCTGAGCCTCTAGTGCCTTGGAGAATAATGTCTTTGGCCTGCTGGGATCACGTGGGATCAACAAAATGCAAAGACAATGGTGCTACAGGATGAAAACTGGAAGCACACAAATGGTCACAACTGGATGGCTGACACCAACATTCCTAGACACGGCTCCCTATGCCTTCCAAACCACACTGAACAGCAAGAGCTCTATGCACCCTGCAGGCAACTTGCCCCTTAGAAGCACCCAAACATATGGTTTCAACAATGCCCAAAGGCTCAACCCAGTGTGAGGCATTATGGAGCATGTATTGTCTATATCTGGGATTGAGAGATACGAGACGTGATGAGGATTAGATGAGGTCAGCAGGATGGAGACCAAGACTGGACCCTCTGGGTTTTACAAGGAGGAAACATATTACATACTCTGCTCTCTGCCCCTTTCAAGGTGATGCTCATGCTGCCTCAGGACTCTGCTGGCAAGAAAGCTACCACTACATACAGCCTCTTGACCTTGGACCCAGACCACAAGTCAGAATAAGCCTTTTCTTTACAAAGTAGTGCCCTTCAAGTATTTGACATAGTAATGAATAACCTGCTAACAGGTAGTCAGCTGGTTAAGGCAGTCACCATAGAAACACCACATAGAAGGCAGCTGTTAGGTTTCAACCTTTTCTACAGCTAGAAGCAATAACACCACACCAACTCAACTTTTCCTAGCTCTCATGGCACTCTATAGGCTTTAACTAAGCCTTTTTCTTATATACCAAACTTCATTATTGTCAGAATCTAGAGAGTACTTGCTCCTCCCCAACTTATGTCTCTCATCTCTCCTGCATCTACCAGTTACTGCTATTAAGTTTCATCCTCAAAGAGAACACTTCTCAGGGAAGCATTTCCCCATCTAGGATTTCACTCCTTGGTCCCTACATCCCTTGGAGCCCCAGGGATGTTCTCAGGAAATGGCAAGGTGTAAGACCTAAGGACCAAGTCTGTCTTTCTCAACCTCATTCTCAACTTTCTCAGCCATGCAGTGAGTACTATTCCCAGCCCAGGAGACAGAGCTGTGAGGCTGCAGACCTACCCTCCTAACTCCCACATTCTGAGGCCACTACTTCCTACCAGCCCAGGTAGGAACAAATAGTCTCCACAGATGAGATTGGAGCCTTGTACTCAATGAAAGGGGCACTTAGAAGGATGCCTGCAATCCTAGACTCCAAATACCAACCAGGGATCACCAGAGGGCAGAAATGGTCTTTGGGGTCCAGAAAGTAAGAAAATGCTCAAGAACAAGAACTCGAGGAAGCGAGATGACTCGGCATGCCACCAAGCCTGATGACCTAAGTTTGATCCCTGGGTCACACATGGTAAAAGAGAGAACCAACTCCTTGAAAGTTGTCCTTCAATCGCCACACACATGTGTGCAAGCACGCAAACACACACACAAACACACAGAAATTGTTTTTAATTTTAATGTTAAAAACAATCAGAATGGTGCTAAGTAGATATGTGCCAGTCGGTCAAACCTGCCACAGAAGAAAGGACAAAATACTGCTCTATAATTCCAAGACGTAAATGGGAGAGGGGCAGGGGCACAGCTTTCTTGGTTTGTGTTAATCACACTTGGCCACATTGAGAAGAGGGGAAATCTGATTTATAACAAGAGAGGGTTCATCCTACCTCATCATGAACCTCTTAAAATTGTTTCTACCCTAACACACCACAAAGGCTTTTGTGAACAATCTTCATATCATAAAACATTGACTGAGGCCTGTATTCATGTGTCTAGTAATTCATGAGCCACATACCTACTGCTATTAAGAAAATACATTTGCCCCGCCCCTTCTCATTCCCCAAGGTTCAGGGAACATCTTAGAAGATGGGGGCAGAAAAGTTTTAAGAGCTAGAGTATAAGAAAGAGCTGTGAAATCTTGTCTTCTGGACATGGCATGGCCAATGCACCCATGAACTCACTCGGCTTCAGTTATCGATCAAGCCAAACTGATCAGTCAACATCCCAGCAGATAGCATGCTGGGATAGAGTTGTGGGTGGATATGATCAAGATACATTGTATAAATATATTAAATTGTCAAAAACAAGTAGAAGATACTCTATTTTTTTAAAGACTACATTTGACATTTATTTTAAATATGCTCTCAGAATGGAAATTTAAATATTGTTCTATAGTAGAACTTTTGCTTTTTAAAACCATGTTTTCTAGGAAGAGAAAGTAAAAATCTCTAGAATGAACACATCCTACCCTGCCCAGGCAAGCAGGTCCAATTTCAACAAGTGTTCATTCTAGAGGAGCCAGGCCACTCAGAAAATAAAGCTGTTTTTTTACAGCCCTCTACACATTCTATCCATCCAAGCATTGGGCATGGGAATAAGAAAAATCCCAAGAGGTATGTAGCCTGCCTCAGTCAGGTATGGTGATAAAACCAAAGCTGTACAAGAGGCTGATTTCAGCATTAGTTTCAGTATTTTATTTCCATCCTCCTAGGGATAGGGCTCTGTTCAATTCACCTTTTTTCCTAAAACACTTTCCACAGGTTACTGGGTAACTTTATAGCTACAGATGACACCTGATAAGGTGGTAGAGTCAGAGTAGTCCCTATTGGGGCCCTCTCCCAGCTCCACTTGTCCTTCTCAGGTGTGTGGGAGGCCAAGCAAGTACGATACACATGTATCTGTAGGCATCTCTCCTGTACTCAGCATCAATACAAGAAGTTCCAACTAGTAGCTCCTCCCATGGGGACCATGTCCAGTGGGAAGGCAGCTGCAGCAGGCCTGGCCACCTACTTTACTTATGGGGCCATCCTTCCCACAAGCACTCTGACAAGTCTGTGTGCTCACAAAAGCCCCAGCTACCATGCTCTCAGAGCATAGGAATATGTCAACTATTCTCTAGGCAGCAGTTGCTGGAGACCCTTTCTTGGTCTCTGACAGTGGACATACACAAGCTGCTCCATGCAGACTTCACCAAGGTATGAGCAAGCAAAGTGCGCCATAAGCCACAAGGACTGGGACGTAGAATCAGAGTCCAGTATAGGCTGTCACCACAAAGGAAGCCTGTGTGCAACAGTTATCAACACAGTTAAGAGAAGCAACAGCCTCATACACTACCATCAAATTAGCTTTTCCTTAAGCAAATGCCTTAAAAGTCACTGTTTCATTGATAATTTTTCTTTCTTTTTTAAGAAGGAACTCATTCTGTAGCCCAAGTTGGCCTTGAACTCATGGTTAGTCTCCTGCCTTAGCCTCTCAAGTGCTAAGATTATAGGCATGAGTCAGGATTTACATGTTTCATCAAACTTCAGAGATTATACTGAAGTAAATGTAACAACACCTGGAAACCGAAGCTTTTAAGTATCAGTAAGCTTCAAGGTAATTAAAACAAATCTGCATGCACTTATGTGTGTAATAGGTTTTTAAACACTGTTTCAATCTGGGCTATTTTTTTTTAACTTTTTATTCATTTGTGTGTGTGTGTGTTTATGTGTCTGTTTGTGTCTGTGTATCACATGTGCGCTGAGCCTGAAGATGCCAGAAGAGGGCTTCAGATTCCCTAGGACTAGAGTTACAGACAGTTGTGAGCTACCATGTGAAGGCTGGGAATAGAACCCAAGTCCTCTAAAAGAGCAGCCAGTACTTTGACCCACTGAGTCATCTCTCCAGCTCCAGACTAACTTCCTTAAAACTATTTTCCTACCTTCAGAACAAGATTGGATTATTTAAAAATACAAATACGTTTCAAGGAGTTTAATGATGTTAGTCAAATAGAAAGTATCTTCCTAAATCACTGCTCCCCATGTATACTAATCCTCACCTGGGCCTCAACCATTCTCGGCAAGATGACCATGTATGAATGTCACTACTCCTCTCACTTCAGAGAAAACCTGAAGAGCAACACCTAGTACCCACAGTGAAAGCCACCATCTGAAGAGAGGTGCTTGTGGGCGTGTCCACCTGCCTGATTTCTCTGAAGAAGCTGTATGATAGCTCACCAGGATTTACCAACACAGGGCTCCTCTTTCTCGTATAAGCCAAGGGAAAGTTGCGTGCCTCAGCCTGCTTCTCTTTCCCCAATCTTACACCTCAGTTCAGTATATGCAGTAAGAACAGCATTCAACCCAAACTCATTTTTTTTGTCATCTGTATGATACTGTGTAGCACTCAAAAGCAGCATACTTGCTTCTACATGGGAAACAACAGCACTTCCATTCTGAAGTAATTTTTTTTAAAAAGACGACTAATATGTCCATCTATGACTTTTTTCAATTCACAAATCGCATTAAAATATAAACCCTGCATTTTACTAAATTTCCCTAAGCCATAAGCAGAACCATGTACTTTGGGGTCACAGCCAAGCCAGCACAAAGTTGGGCCTGGCAGACCAAGATTGTCTCTGATTGCTGGCCTTCTCCTCACAACAGGAGTCTTCCCTTCTCTGGAAGCTGGGCCATTCAGAGAGGCTGAGAAGAACAAGACATAGCTTTGAGCAATGCTTGCTATTTCCTGATTTTTTTTTTCCAGGACAATCTTGCCCTGGAGGAAGAGATCCTACAGAGCCAATCCCGAGCTGTTCACAGGCAGCCCACGCTGCCCTGCCGGTTTGCACAGTGGAGGTGAGAGTCAGGAGCTGCCCCTGGCACAGGCGGGCCTGTGCCTGGGCGGAGTGAACGTCAACAGGAGCTCAGCTTACAAAAGAGTTTCAGGTGAGGAAATCACTAGAAGGCGACAGGCAGAGCATGCTAGCAGCGGCGGCAGCTCGCTTTCTTTTCTTTCCTGTAGATTGGATTTTGACTTCTGGTTAGAAAGAATCATCTAGGTAATATACAACCATCCCAACCACACTTTCACTTCACATCTTACTGCCACTGCACCACACTGGGCTTTTCAGGAAGCCAGATTTGTGCCACAAAACAGTCATTCCTGCTCCACCTGTCTTTGCTCAAAGCCAAGGAAAGATGCTTTTCAAAGTCAATCAAAACAATTTCAAAAAGATAAAAAATTTCCCTTTAAAATCTTTTGAAATTTGAAAGCAAGAGTTAACACTGTGAGGGCAAGAACTGATCCAGTTTCTTCAGCCAAAAGTTAGAAAAGGTTAGTGGCTATCTCTGTATCAGGCACCTTCAAGGTACCACAGGACTCTCCATATCACCTCCCTGGTTCTTTCTGACAGATATTTCTATTTATTCTGGAAACTATATTTGGATCTCAACTATACTTCTACAGGATGCACTGAGGAGTTTGTGAAAGTAAAGATACCAAGATTTTATCATGTGCCAGAATTAATGGGCTTAAAACCTGATAATTAAAAAGCATGGTCACTCATGACAAACCTCGCAAGCAGGTCTGCAGGGCACACCCGACCGATACTCAGACGGCACAGAGCTCCAGGCGGGAGGTAGTGCATGCCCCAAGCTCACTGGCACACCTGACTCACCGGTGCCCTCCCTCACTGATGCCTGGAGTCAGATGGGCCAGGAAGGGCCAGGCACAGGTTCCTCAGAACCTGTCCAACCGGCTAGAAACCTGCAGCAGCACAGCTCCAAAGGGCACTGCTGCAAAGGGGCCAGAAGAAGCCTTCTCAGAAGAAACTCCATAGCAGCTACCACTGTCTGCTGACTGCCAACTTAGGAGGATCAGGAGGCTGTGAAAGAGGCAGCTAGCAGTACTGTAGCCAGACAACTGCAGTTTCCACGTGCAACACACAGACATGAGCTCCCCAGCAAACCCTCAGGTTTTTCCCACATGTCAGCAAGTTTAAACTCTCCAAGCCCAAAGAAACAAGTGGACCCACAAGAGTTTCAACAGACTACAGCTAGACATGGTTGCACACCAACTACTCCTTGGCCAGGAAAGTTAGGGTCATTCCAGAGACTGAACTGTACATCAAGTCAGAGCCACTTCTGTGCTCACCCAGAGTCCCAACAGAAGCAGCATTCTCCATACCACAGCCAACATCTCAACCCAACAGGAAGAGGACCTCACATCTCCCATGCGACAACCCACACTCAGAGCAAGCTCAGTTCACAGAAGCTCTGGGAAGACCATGCCAAGCTCAATCTGGGGCACCTTCTACAGTCTTCAGACAGTAAACCTCATGGCCAAGAGATTGTACAGGGCCAGCTCAGAGTGTCCATTTTTTTTTCTAAGAATGAAAAGAGGACAGAATGTTGTAGGTAGAGTACTAGGTGTGACCCTGACATGGCACTAGTGAACTCCAGGGGACTGTGATGGATGGGAAGGACCCTTGGCTCTGTGCAGTTGCCTTTTCTTCCCTGAGCAGGGAAGGACAACCCTGAAATAAAAGGCACCATGTTCCTTCAGCAGCTATGGAAGCCCCTCAACACACTACTGTTCCATGTGTGAGAAAAGCTAGAGCTGGAGAAGACATGACAGAGCCCAAAGACCCACCTGCGGCCATAACACCAAGTCGCAGCCGCCGCCTTCAGAGCCCCATCTTGTCATCAGCCGTGTTTTTCATGGCAGATTTCCTTTAAAACTCCAGCCAGAGACCAGTCAGTGTTGTGACATAAGTTCTGTAGCACTGAGTGAAGACAGGCACTACGGTGGCCACGTGTGGCCCTGGCTTTCACTCTGGACTGCGCGCCCCACAGGGCTTCTAATCATTAGGAAGCTGGCAGAGACCTCTCATCTGTACCTCTTCCTTCAAAAGCAGCAGCACGGCCTAGAGTCCCCACATTTAACAAAAGAGAACGAGAAGACAGCCACATACATGACATGGCTGCATGCTCCCAAGCCAGCAGGCCAGCACCCATTCCCATCACTCTGTTCCTTTCATCAGACCATCCTGCCTTCCTACCTCCTGGATCAGGACAGGTAGAAGGACATGGCATAGCATTCTGTGAGTTTGCGGCTCTCTGACAAAAACTGTTAAACTGAATGGACTCTGTAAGGACTGTTTTACTTTGAATAGGAAGTAACTACACATCAGGGCCAAGGCCCCTCCCATCCTTCACAATCTCCCAGCAGTTCACCAGCGTCATGTCAGGGTCACACCTGGCTCTACACCGATCTCCTACTCAATACTCTATCCTCTTTTCATCCTCAGAAAAAGAAAACTGGACGATGACTGCAGCCACCCACCTGACGAGTTCTATGAAACCGAACAAGATGCCGGAAATCTAAAGAAGCTTCCCGGCTCTGGGACAGTTGTTGATAGGAGAAAAACGTTTTCCTATTTATACTGTATACTTCCAGAAATTTGAATATAAGGACAAGAAAGCAGTTGCAAGAACCTCCTTCAAAGCCACGTAAATAGCAAACAGAGGACACATCTATATGGCAGTGGAGTGGGAAGCAGAGAGGTCACAGTCATGGATAGGGCCCAAAACTCAGCAGAAGCCCCTGGACAGCTGGGCTCTTGCCCCTCCCCACCGACAGCCAAGTCACAGCTTCCTAACCCTGCATATGCCATGCTCCCTGTGAGGGGTACACCATCAGTGTATGTTTATGCTCCATAAAATGAAACTGGTCCAGAGAAGCTCCTTTCTGAGAGAAGGTGGTTCCAGGTAGATGTCCAGGAGGAATGTTCTGGAGCTGTGCCTTGGAATGAGGTGATGGGGTGAATATCATCACCACAGGGATGTTCCAAGGGGTCCTGGCTCACACTTTCAGAGTTCTGGAATGCAGGAGTATTCTGCTTTTCCTGAGGCTGGTTTTGTCTGTCCTGATTTCCTAAGCTGTGTGCCAGTACACTGGTACCTCATCTTCATTCAGCAACTTGTGATTTAAACAGTACTGGAGAGTTCTGTGAAGCAGGGAAACATTCTTAGAAGTGGAGTGGCAGGTGCTAGGTCACCAGACTCCAGTACCTCTGGCCACTGAAGGATAGGGTCCCAGGTGTAGGGGTGGTAGCTCCAGGTCTGTAGGCTTAATAGGAGTTCAGTGGCTTCTGGAGCTCCATGCCTCAGGTATAGTGCCAGTGCTCTTCTGCCTGACTTTCAGGAGTATTTTTTTCGTTTTCCTTTCCCTTTGAAAGTTGCAGAACAAATGTTTCCTCAGCACAAGTGTCTCTTCAGTTTTGTGCAGCAATTGGAGCATAACACGGGGGGGGGGGGG
>CABHPQ010121700.1:5483-19187 GCA_902168405.1 Peromyscus aztecus | reverse complement strand
GGTTTGTGGTGGCTTTGTGTGGTGGGGGGGGGCGTGGGCCTGGGCGGCAGGGGGGGGGGGAGGCGTGGGGGGGGGGGGCAGTCAATTTTATTTGAATTCGAGCTTCATTCTGTCATTCTGTTTCTTTCTGAGAAGCCAAAGGAGGGTGCTAAGTAGCTCAGCGTGTTCATCATGGTGTGAATGTTGTAATGGGTCCTCTCTGTCTGAGTCTGTTCATGCTCACTAGGGCAAGGCCTATGGCTTGATCTGTCCTCACCACACTGGGAGACATTGCTAGTGGCTCCAGAGTCACTAGCAGCATGGGTTCCAGAGCATTCTAGTGACTGAGCTTTATTCTGTTCCCATGCATGTCATCTCTCTGAAGTGGGACCTGGAGCCCATTTGCTTCCCTGGACAGCGGTACTTGGAACCCTATCTCCCCATCTAGCAGATCTTGTCCCATTCCACAAGATAAGGTACTTTTTTCCTGTCTTGTCCACCTGTTAGAGGGGAGTAGTGAGCCCAAGGATGCTGGTATTGGCAGCTAGTTGTAGAGAATGGCTTATCTGAGGACAAGAAGTCCAGGGCAGATGGCATGTTTGCCTGAGGTATATCTACCATAATCACCGTTCAGCACAACCAACAGGCTTTACCTTGAAATGGCAGTCACGAAAGGTGTCAACTCCTGAGGCTCATAGGCACGTGCAAAAGCCCAGCACACGTAACAGGCAGCATCCCTGACGTTGGCGCCCACGCTGCAGGCACCCCGCTTCTCATCATAGGTCAGTGCCTTCAGGATCACTGTGACAACTGGCAGAAGACAAAAACAATGAGCAACTGATGGCACATGAAGCAGGGTCACAGACAGGCCATGTGTGCCGGCCTACAAGAGTCAAAATCTGCTCAGAACAAACCCCTGAAAGGAAAACAAGTCCAAGCTCCAAGGTGAAGAGGTATTGTTTGAGGTTCCCAAGAAATGACAATTCTTAAGATCAATAACCACAGTGAGGCTCCCAAGTTTGTGGCCATACCAAGAGAGTGCAAAGCTCAGAAGCTCACACCAGAATAGAAAGAGTCATGTATTTATGGGGAGTGAGGGTGACCCCCACAAATGAGGCAGAAGGATGTGAAGCCACAGGACACCATACAAGTCTCATCATCGCAAGACTTCAACAACCTCAGGGAAGGGAGGAAACACCTTGGGGCCTGGACCAGGAAGTTCCAGGGTTACGGAGGCAGACACAGAAAGCCAGTCACAGTGGACCTGTGTGCACAGGATTGTCTGCCTGCTTCACCATCTGAAGTTTCTATAGCAGCTGAGAGACAGACACATGAATTCTTCTTCTGGTTTTAGTGAAAATATACAACCAAGTAATTGATACACATGCACACACAGAGACAGAGTCAGAGACATACATACACATATACAGACACAGACACACAGACACACACACACACGGCAGCAGTTGATACAGGAGGTGGGAAAATTTAAGATGTGTGCAAGAACACTGGAACATTAAATTTATAGCATTCCTGGGTATTTATTGAAGGGCCTAGGTTATGTATCACAAAGATACTTGCTCATCACTGTTTTTGTTTTGTTTTACCTGAGACAGGGTCTCTCACTGGGCAGCTATAGTTGGCCTGGAATTTGCTATGTAAATCAGGTTAGACTAGCCTTGAACTCTGCCTGCCTCGTCCAGCACATTCATCAATGTTTATTTGCAGCACTGTCCAAAATAGCTAAGCTATAGAACCAACCTAGGTATCAAGAGAAGACTGAATAAAGAAAATATAGTACACCTAAACAATTAAGTTTTATGCCACCATAAATAAGGACAAATCAAGGGGCTCAGTCAATAAAGTGCTCGCCATACAAACACAAGGACTTGAACTCAGCTCTCTAGCACCCATATAAAGCTAAGCATGGTAGAGTGTGTAACCCCAGCTCTTGGTAAATGAGGAGACGAGAGGATCTCTGGAGATTATTGGAAAACCAGCCGATCCAAATCAGTGAATTCCAGGATCAGTGAGAGAACCTGTCAGAAAATAAAATGGACATCAACAGAAAATATCTGACATCAACCTTTCTTCCACATGCTCACACACACATACACATACCCACACAAACACATATATACACACCACACACAAAACACAAATGAATGAAATCATGCTATTTACAGGAAAATGGATTCAACTGGACAAATATCACATTTTTCTCTCATTTGTAGATCCTAGGTTTTATGCAAAAATCATGCATACATAAAACATGAAAGTAGAAGCAAAACTGTTTCAGTAAACAAAAGAGAACTGGCAGAAGGGAAAGGGGAGGAACACAGTCAAAGTATGTCACACTTTTATGAAAATGTCCTTATGAAACCCAGTACTGTGTACAACACCCATATGCCAAGAAAAATTAAATAAATAAGGGCCGAGGAAATAGCTCAGTCGGTAAAGTGCTTACCACACAAGCGCTGAGGACCTAAGTTCAGATTCCCACTACTCACATAAAAAGCCAGGCACAGTGTCTCACATTTGTAATCCTAGCACTGGAGAGGCCAAGATAAGAGGACTTGCTGGATAGCTAATCTTGCCAAATAGGTGCAACTCCAGATTCAGTGAAGAACATTGTATTAAAAATTAAGTAGAAGGCCGGGCAGTGGTGGTACATGACTTTAATCCCACCACTTGGGAGGCAGAGGTAGGCGGATCTCTGTGAGTTCGAGGCCAGCCTGGTCTACAAAGCGAGTTCCAAAACAGATAGGACTATTACACAGAGAAACCCTGTCTTGAAAAAAATTTAAATAAATAAATAAATAAATAAATAAATAAATAAATAAAATAAGAGCCAGGCAGTGGTGACTCATGTCTTTAATCCCAGCACTCAGGGAGGCAGAAGCAAGTGGGTCTCTGTGAGTTGGAAGACAGCCTGGTCTACAGAACAAGTTCCAGGACAGCCAGAGTAACACAGAGAAACTGTCTTGAAAAAACAAAAACAAACAAACAAACAAATACATATATAATAAATAAATAAAAAAAGAAGACACCCAAATGACCTCTGGCCTCCACAAACACACACACACACACACACACACACACACACACACACACACACACGTACGTGTGTGTGCAGAGGCACACATAAACACACACATATACCAAAAATGTGGTATAAAGAGGACAACCTTCAGGAATTAGTTCTTTCTTTCCACCATGTGAGATACAAGGAGTGAACTCGGGTTGTCAAGGTTGGTAGTAAATGCCTTTATCTGAGCCACCTCAACAGTCTGGAATTTAATTTAATAGGAAGATCAATTGTTAATTTTTAAAAGACTCTTAAAAGTGGTAATGGGAAATGAAACAGAGAAAAACTTAAGGAAACACTTGATTTTTACAATGCAAAGATAAGTTATTCTTTTAAAGTCACACTAAATGGATTTTTCTAAAAGAGCATGCTAAAAGTCTCAATTTCTTGATCCCAGATAGATAACCATCCTGCAGTAAGGAACGCTAGACAGCTCTCATTGGTATTTTTAAAATGTGTTTAAAATAGGACTGGAAGACTAGTAATATGGTTCAGTGGTAGAGCACTTGGGGGCCTAGAATGGGTGAGGCCCTGGGTCCAATTTCCAGCACCATACCTAGAGAGGGACAGAAGAACATCCTGCTGGCATCATAGTTCTAGCAGTGTCCATAGCCATGTGTTCTATAACATGGCAGGAGGTTCCAAAGCAATTTGGGGTTCAATGATCACCCTTACTGGCAGAAGCTGGCCACAAACACTGAAGGCCATCAAGGTAGGCTTCACAGCTGATAAATAAATCAAAGGATTTAGTCAAATACCAGCAGCAGACACAAAGGACATGAAAGTGCCCAGGGACTACGAAGGCAAGATAAATGGAGAACACTGCTTCTTGGACTGCATGCATGCCACCCTCAGAAATCCCAACCTGTGCATTCTATATCCTGACCTCACATGAGTACGAACCCTGTATCCACAAACAATGTGAAGAATGGAACCACTCAGATGTGTTTATGTGAGGTACCCATCTCTTACATGTGCAATTTCCACCAGAAAATAACACCTAGAAATAAATATAGGGGGAAAAAAAACCCTAAAGGACTATGAATATTATAAAACCAAATCTCTGTCTTTTTGCTTCTAAGGATTTTTCTGTATAAATATCAAAAGTAGTTATGGTTCAATGGAATATATTTCATATACTTGCAGTATTTCAAGGAGGCTGTAAAATGTGCACAGGGCAAGTAGTAGGCAAGGCCTGGACACATACATCCTAAGGGAAGTAATACAGTATTATGTAGTGCATCCTCGTGCAGATGCTGAGGTTACCCAGCCTGGTCCTGCAAAAAAAAATAAAAAATAAAAAAATGAAGTCTATCCCCTGACAAGTCTCATTTTCTGACTATCACAGCATCAGGACATCTGACCTGGGACAGATTGTGGCCTCTAGATGTCTTTTGAGTGGCCACACTGAAGTCTTGGGCACAGTGTAGGGCCCAGTAAGTGGTCATCCCAGGGCCAGCTATGCCTGGCCTCTTTACAGACCATCTCTAAGTCAGCCCTATCCACAGAAGCAGCTCCTACACTCCAACAGCTCAGCCCAGCCCCACCTCCCATCACTCCAGAGAACCCTGGGGTCACAAAGGCTGGCTCTGCTGGATCATTCTTAAGGTCCCTACAACTCCTACCTGGTTCCCATCTAGCCTTATAGTCCCCCCTCTCTGCCAGAACTGCCACTGCAGAGTATGTCCCAGAGACTCCCTTACAAGGCTCCTCTACACCCCAGGGAAGAGGCACACCACCAGGCAGACTCTCTGGAGCAGGAAGCAGCTCAGCAGCAAGCCAGAAGCTGAACCCAGTTATCTGAGAGACTATCACTCCTACATACACCTAATGTTTCCCCAAACATGGAGTTGATGGTTAAATATAAACCTAGCAAAAGAGAATTGCCATGGCTGCTGTGGGTTAGGAATTATAACTGCAATTATCTCAACTTGAGCTATATCCAATCTGCAATGCTGAAAAAGTCATCAGCTGTTCTACTGAAACAGGCCTAGCTGACCTGGAATTGCTCCCAGTTTACTAGCATATAGCTCGAATTCACTACTCTGTTAATTAACAGGGTACCCACTAGGGAGCAAACAATGTCAAGAAAATTGGCTGTGGCACCTGTGGGAGGGCTGTGTCCATATATGTGGTGTCACTGCCAGCTGGACTCCCTGGGGCTTATGTAGGCACCACAGCCCAGATGCTCTGGGCAAGGTCAGCCAGCAAGCCTCTGGCCTCAGGGAAATCTGAATGTGCTCTCTAAGTGTCAACTTATCACTCCATAGGACAAAACCAATTTCCGGACAGATAACTACAAGTAGCAGTGTCAGCACTCTCTGGATGTCCATTTCACATCTCTCTTACACAGATTCCCAACAGGCAGACACGGACCTCACACACCATAGTACCCAGACCAGCCAGACTGCCCAGGTTTCTGTCCTCAAGTTGAAGTGAGATAATTTTGGGAACTAGCCCTTTTCAGGGACTAGTGACATAGTCAGCCACAAGAAATTCAAGTGATGGGTCTGTAACCACTAATAGTAAGTCTTGACAGACTTTCACAGGGTGTGAACCTGCTTACTGTTCAGAGAACCAACTGCCTAGGAAGACACCTGGTGGTTCCAACTACCCAGACTGCCTGAGAGGCCACAGGAGTTGCAGGCTCCAAAAACCCACTCACATCTTGCCTGTCTCCAGCCAAGGCCAGGACCTTCAGATGTCACAATATGCTGGGTCTGCCATGCCTGTGTTCTCCTACAATTCTAAGATAGAAAAGCAGAAAGCAAAGCTCATCAGGGCCTCAGGCCCTACAGCCACCCATAGCTGCCAACTGTTGCCCAGCAAAGACCTGACTGGCCTTCCCCTACTCTAGCCTACAGCCCAGTCAGCAGTCTTCAGAGACAGCATCTGGCCTTTCTTCTGCTGAGAACATGAAAGCATCCTCCACAGATGCACAGCAAACACCAGAGCTGACAAACAATGTGGTGTAAGGCAGTGAACACCAATGACTGGCTGCTAAGTGGAGGCTGGCCCAGTAAGGGCAGGATGCAATGATAGGGATCACTGGAAAGGAACTGATTTGTAGAAAAGACAACAATGGCAGATACTATATCAAAAAAATAGGGAAGCCAGACTAATACCACTGATTCATCCCAAGGTAGTGAGAGCAGCAGCTTGGCATGAGAAGACAGGGTGGGCCCACTTCTGCTGCTCCTAAGAAGGGGCACCTTGCCAGGCGGTAGTGGCACACGCCTTTGATCCCAGCACTCAGGAGGCAGAGCCAGGTGGATCTCTGTAAATTCAAGGCCAGCCTGGTCTTCAGAGCGAGATCCAGGACAGGCACCAAAACTACACAGAGAAACCCTGTCTCAGAAAAAAAAGGGGGGGGGGGTGGGCACCTCTGTTGATGAACTCCTGGGCTGTATCCAGCCTCTGCCACGTGAAAGAAAGGCACTGAGTTTCCAGCTCTGATATTCAGGGATCCAGGAAACAAGAGCCAGGGTATCTTTCATGGCTACAAGGGCACTGGACACTCACAAAACTAGGCTGGCAGGGAGGGGCGGTGACTTGGAACAGGAAACTCTTTGCCTTCAACCTTTATATAGTCATTATCAGACAGAAATTCAGAAACAGCTCTTTCCAGATTCAACAGGTTTAAAATAAGGAAACTGTTCAATAGCTTTGAACAAAAACCTTTCTCATGGTTCCAATTACATACTGCAAATGCATGTCAAATATATATCGTACCCCAGAGGGCTTCCTTTTGGCAACTTGGAGTCCAGCAAGGTAATTTGAACACCCTTCTCTCTAGACAGCATGTCGTTTGTTTAACACAGGCTGCCTAAGGAAGAAGCAGCCTCCAGGTGAGAGAAGTGATTTAACCCTAGAGCCCCACATTCCTCACTACAGGGTCTGTAGAACCTATAAGCTAGGGACACAAGGATTCAGGCATCCTCTGCATAAGCAGAAACAACCAGCCCATAAAAATCACTACACAGTTACATCTCCTGATAGCCACTCAGCCACATTAATTTAAAACAAGTTATCACGTTGGGCAATCATGGATTGTACAGGTTCCTGAGGTGTGTCTGGTTCAAACCCCAGGCTTTGCTCGACCTTCCCAATTTAAACTCGATGATAAAGAACTTTCAGAGATGAAGGTATACAGTGGCCTGAACAATCCTAAAAAAACAAGTCTTCCAATGCAGCCCAGGAGGCCAAAAACAGGCAAGGTGCTGGCCATGGACAGATAGACACATCACAGAGAGCAGTGTCTCCCAAGCTATGCCTAAATCTGTGCAATATCCTGAGCCATCTCATCCCATGAGTAGAGTCATGCCCACAGAGCCTGAGCCTCAGAGTCCCAGCTTCCGGGATCAGGTGTGGCTGCAGGACCTGCCCCTTGTACCAACAGCCAGTGTACTGTTCTTAAGAATGTAGTCCAACTTGCTCAAGAAAAATGCCCCTTGAATATGCTGGAGATAGGAAGAATGATGCACAGAACATCAGGCTCCATAGACCTGTGGGTTAATTTCCCACGGGCCCCAGAATGGCCCGGGAGGCCCCCTCACTGACCTGCAGCAGCAGCATCTTGCCTATGGCTATGGAACCCTCAACTGTGCAGCAAGGGAGGTATAGACTTGTGGGTTTGGCCTGTCCTTGAAGAGCCAGGGAGAACTCAACCCACACTTGGGGAGTGCACTTCTCCATGCCCAGTGCTGCAGGTACAAACCTCCACATACCACCTGACTCTGCCCTCTCTAGGGGCATTTCAGGTGTTTACCTACTCAGCAGATCACTACATTAAGCCCACACTTAATCCAGAAAAAGGTTCTGCATTCATCTGGGTCCTAGAAACCCTCCAGCTATACAGCCAAGAGTCAAGGCCCATCTGTCACACAGCCCAGGCAGGTGTCCTGAAGTTCCCACGAGAAACTCCAACAGGCAGGTACCCAGTTACCAGCTTGGCAGTGCCCTTCATTCCAAAGGTACTTTCCCAAAAAAAATTCAGTCACAGGAGAAGACATTTCCACTTCAAGTGAAGTCTCACTAGGGGAGGACCCTTCAGAAATTCTAAGCCCAACCCACCCACACCAGCCTCCTGGGTGGTGCAGCAGGTTCTCCTGGAAACAATGACAAGAAACACACTGGTGAGATGTGAACATCTACTTCCATCCCCATCAGCTAGATAATTAGATGGAATCCACATAACAGCAAGTAAGAAGTATGGGGCACCCATAAACACCACATTCTTGATGGATGTAATTGGGAGTAGAGAACAGAAGTGAGATAAGGAAATAATACCGAAGGAACACAACAAGTCTTGTGGTGACACTATATTAAAATCTCAGCTATAGGGGGTATTTTAGGCAATGTCACATCGGGAACTGATAATATGTGAGCATGAATGCACGCACACACATGCACAAACACACACTCACACTCACTCATCTGGGAATCTCTTCCAGCTACAGTCTGTGCCCAGGCCAACATTCTGGTTTAGACACCATAATTCTGTTGTGTCACAAAGAAAAATCTACCGGGTCTTCCTGAACACTTCTTTATAATCTTGTAAATCTGTAAGTGCTTCATAATGGAAAATAATAATAATAAAAGAAGCTGTTCTGGTTTGGATATGAAGTGTACCTCCAAAGAATACTGAGGGCTTAGTGGTACTACTGAGATGACTGGATCACAAGGGTGCTAACTGTATCAATGGATACTGATGATCTCACAATGTATGGCCAGTGGGGCCTGACTGGAGGAAGTAGGCCACTAGGGCAATGATTTAAAAGATTTTTATCTCCTGCCTCAACTCTTTCTTGTATTTGCTTCTGGCCACAGTGTGGCTGTTCTGTTACACAATGCTTTCTCTGTCATAATGGTTTGCTTCATACCATAGGACCAACTGATCATGGTCTGAAATCTTGGTATCATAAGTCAAAATAAACCCTTCCTTCCTGACAGCCTTTTCTCAGGTATATTGTCAAAGCAATGAAGAATGACTGGATGAAAGTCAAAGCAAGTTGAGACCCAAGCAGAAGCCTAGGATGCACAGTAAGATGATAGCTCACTTCAGAAGCACCAAAGGAGCCTGAATATCACCTGGATACACAATCAATCCTTGACCCCAGCACAGGCTGTATCTGTGCAGATGTGATAACCTGTCCCTCCCAGTAACCACAAAACACCCATATACAAGAGGTGCGTGGAGCACAGTTCTGTAGTTAGAATACCTGTGTCCCTCCAAAACTCACGTCTTGAAATATAAGCCCTAGCATGTTGTCAAAATGAGATATGGGATAAGGTTATAAAGGCCCCACAAAAAATGGAATAAGAATCTTCTACAGTAGCTTAAAAAAGCTCTTAAACCCCTTCCTTACAGAAGGACACAGCAAGTGTGAGGAAGGGGACTTTGACTCAAATGTGCTAGCTGCTTCATCTGGGACTCCCAGGTCCAAATTGAGAACAAGTAGTAAATTTCTTCTGTTTACAAATTATTTGTTCAGTATGGGGTGTTTTGTTATAGAAGCCCAAAAGAACTAAGACACTATGTTAAGAAAAGCACAAAACTCTGAGGAGTCATACTGATTGAGTATGGACTGGCACTTGTGTGGATGGAAAGACCAAAGGACCTTTTTCACCTAATGTTACCAGGCAGACATGGAGAAGGCATAGGTGAATGGTTAAGAACCAAGGACACCAACAAAACATCCACTAAGCTACACTCATAGATGTCTGAGAGAACACAGCAACATACTTTTGTCCCAGTCTGCACAGCAAGGCTTCCATGTGAAGCCAGGCTTGATAGCTCACACCTGTAATTCCAGCACTCAGAAAGCTGAGGCAAATGGATTTCCATGAGTTCTGGGTCAGCCTGAGCTACTGAATGAACCCTGTCTTTAAAAAACAGAAAACAAAACTAAACAAAGCAGCTTCTGTGAGAACCCACATGGTTAGAGTAACAGAGAGGACAGGCAGCAAGACCTCACTTGTGCCCCCATGTATTCCAGAGTTGGCAGAGGACACCAAGAGTGAGATGCAAGTTTTCAAGACAAGGAAATCAAATGTTCTGTCCCCATGGAGGACATCAACACTTCCCCAGGGCTGCATGCTTCTCTCCAGAAGGAGCATCCTACCTGGAGGTGTTACTGATATGCCAGTTAACCAAAGACAGCAATACCTCTCTCAGTCTATGGATGTAGCCACCTCCCAACTATGTTCCACACCCTGGAAGTAACAGCTACCTAGGTAGCACAACAGGTCTAGGCTATCTGCCTTTTCAGCAGAGTGGAGCGTCATCACCTTCACATGCAAGACACTGCTCCCTATTACAAGGGTTTCTGGCAGAGGAGAAAGATGAACTGCAGCTGCTAAAAATGAAATATGGTGTCCAAGTGTTGTCAGATCCTCTGACAGCAACTGACCAACAAGAGATGACAGATGATGCTAGAGGGAAAAGTCGGACATCCATGCAAATGCCCAATTCACTTCCCACCAAACCCCACTTTATCAGTTTAGGCCAACTTAGGGCCTAGACAAAATGAATGGAGGCTTCTGCCAAAATCAGCTCATAAAAGGTTTCTCTCCCATGCTGGACTGAAAGGCAAATAGGTAAGCCTTCCAAGACATCCTTCCCCTTGGACTCCATTGTATTTGTCTTGACAGAATGTGCATACAACTCCACAGACTTCATTGTACCTGCCCATGACAAAGCATGCACACAGCCCCACAGACCTCATTCTATCTGTCCAAACTAGGTGTACACACAGCCCCACAGATTCCATCCTACCTAAGCATACACACGTTACCAGGGACCCCATTCCATCTGCCAATAATAGGGCATGCACACAGTACCACAGGCTCCATATCACATGTCCACAGCAGGGCATTCCCACAAGTACACCTCATCTTCTCTGTGTTCTCCATGACTAGACATGCCAACAGCCCCATGAACCCCAACAGACACACCAACAGCCCTATTAAGCCCATCCTATATTATCCAAACAAAATCAGGTTGGAATATTCAACTGAGGTCAGTATAGTCTCCCAGGGAAGAAGAACACAGACTCCTCAACTTAGGGCAAAGGGATATGATTATCACAACTGCCCAAACACACAAGTACCACAACAAACAAGGTCACTAGGGTGTGGCTGGATCCCCTGGCAGGAGTTTAGTGGTGCCCAGCAAAGGCACATGACAAAAAAAGACTCAATACCTTCTCCATCACCAGTCAGCCAGTATACCTGCTGGCTCTCAAAGACACTCAAGGGCTGACTTTCAGTCAGGCCAAGCCTGCCCAGGTTTGTACTCCATGCTACACTAGTCTTTTCAAGTGATCTTAGTGGTTCTTTGCCAATTAAACACTCCCCGAGTCCCTGAGTGGCCATTTTCAACAAGACCTAGTACTGATGCCCTTTATCTGTGCCATTGTTATCATCCTAGCAGCTGTCACTGAGGCAAGGGCCTGTCAGTTCCTGCCCACTGCCACCACCACAAGCCACCACAGAGGAAGGACATGGCATGGCATAACCATGAGGCAGGAGGTGCCTCCAGGACCAAGGGTGTACTCCTCTGCTGATGCTGTGCTACTGGCACAGCTAATGACAGAGTGGCAAGTACAACAGCTTGAAAGAAGCAAAAACAGCGTCCAGGAGGATTAAAGGCTAAACCAGGAAGTCAGACCAGTTCTACCTGACTTACAGGCAGGGTCCCCAGCCCCAAGGCCCAGGCCACCAATGGCCCAAGACAACGACCCTGGCTCTAGCCTCTGGGAACATCACAGTTATTTCAGAGACAGCAGGACTGCAATGTGCCCTAACCCCCAGGCAATGTTGCAAGAGACATACAAGATCCCAGAAGGAGCAAATGGCCCAAGGTCATAGAGGGCACATCTAACATGGTAGCAAGTCCTTAGTCGTGGTTAATGGCAAGCCTAGCACCCATCTTTAACTAAGTGATTGGAGAGGTTCTGGTGTCACCATTCCACATGTCTACAACTTTCCTGGTCATGATCATGGACAAAGGGACAGCAGTTCCTGCTAGGTATAGCCCCACTGAGTAGGTCTCAGACTTTCCACCATCACACTGCCTAGCAGTCAGCCTTGGCTACCAATTCCAAAGGATGCTCAATTGGTATCTGTATTATGAATTCTAACCCCCATCACTTGTGTTCACTACAGGAACTGAACTCTATAAAAAATGTTACCTATCACATGCAGAAATAGCTCACAGGTAGGCCATCCATTCTTCATGGCACTCACTTTCTCCAAAAAACCAAGTCACTCCAGGAGAACCATTATGGTTTAGTAGTGTCCACCAAGTGAAAAGGCTCATGTGCTGAAGGCTAGGTTCCCACCTGTTGGAGCCTTCACTGAGAGGTGACTAGATCATTAGAGTGCTGACTTAATGTTTTAATATACTGATGAATGTTTAATTTGATGACATTATTGGGAGGAGGAACTTTAGGAGGTAGAATCTTTTGGAAAAATAGGTCAGTGAGGGGGTATATATTTGGGGGCCAAATGCCTCCCTCTCTCTCTCCCTTCCCCCCCTCCCTTTTGGCCACCATGAGGCAAGCCATACCTTCCTCCTGCATATACTTGTACCACCATGATATTCTGTCTCACCTTGAGCCAAAGGAATGGGTCTAGCCAACCTTGGACTGAAACTCTGAAACTTAAGCCACAATAAATCTTTTGTTTTAAGTCAGATACTTTGTCACAGCAGCAAAAGGCTAAGTAACACAGAAAAGACAGCCCTGAAGACACTATCACTTTATGGGGCCACATGTTAATACACTACACATGGACTCAGAATCAAGGACAAAGCCCAGACTTCCATGTAGAAGCTAAGTAATATGAGTTCCACTCATATCTACTAGGTAGATCTACCTCAAGTCCATTTCCTCATCCCCATTAGCCCAATGTGTCTGGGTAAAGGAAGCAATTGGGTCTCAGGAGCCACAATGATATGTTCACAGTATGCCCTTCACACAACAACAGGGATCATCAAACATAAAAATGAGAACAGAGAACAAAACACATGGAACTCCCACAAAGGCACATGAAGGATAACTCTCAGCTTTCTCTGCTCTGGAAGACACACTCAAGGTCCAGGACTGTGTGAAGCAGTTCCAGTGTCCTGCTGCACAGCTAACCTGAAGTGCTAGAACCTGGATTCTTCAGCCAGCAAAATCAGCTGTACAACTCCCCAGTAAAATCAGCTAGCCACACATCACCACCACCACCAGGAGGCTGGCTAGAAAAACAGAGAAGACAAGATTGAACTGTGTGAAAAGTAAGCTCAGCAAGTGAAAGGGTTTGATTAGGGAGCAAGATTTCTCACTAAAATATTTTTTCACCAATGGGCCAGCAAGATGGCTCAGTAGGTAAAGGTGTTTGTCCCCAAACCTAACAATCTGAATTCTATCCCAAGGAACTACATGATAGAAGAAAAGGAAACATTCCAAAAGTTGTCCTCTGACCTCCATATGTAAGCTATGACATGCATGGGAGATATACAAAAGAAAAATAAATATAATTTAATTTCTTTCATCAAATGACACAAACACCATCAAAGTGCCTAAAATAATAGAAAGATGTGGGCAGGCCAGGTGGCAATGTTGCACACCTTTAATCCCAGCACGGGG
>CABHPQ010121698.1:0-10943 GCA_902168405.1 Peromyscus aztecus | reverse complement strand
GAGAGAGAGAGAGAGAGAGAGAGAGAGAGAGAGAGAGAGAGAGAGAGAGGAGGGGGCTGGGGGCAGGGAGAGTCAGTTACAATAGTTTTGGGGGAAGTATGTACAGTCTTGTTTCCTAGGTTAATTACTTTTTGTCGGTGTTTTCTTTAGATTCTTTGATTCTTGATGCTATGGAGGTTCAAAGTAAAAGAAGTGATTTCATGTTGAAAGTGTGAAATCTTGTCATATTTTTCTTTGATTAGTGCCTGGGGCAGAGTCTCTATTTTCTTTAATTCACATCAAGTCTGATCCCCAGTCCCTGCCACTTTAGAGTGCTAAAACCAATTCAACCTGGATAATTAATAGGGCCCTTTGCCCTTTCATAATAAACACTGCTTGAAAGTTTTCCATGGTGTAGAAAATAGAAGGGGATGAGAGGAGAAGGGATTAAAGAACTTCTGACCGCTTACATAAAGCCAATAAAAACCTCATGAGATAATGCTTCCAGTGTGTAAACCAGAAAAACAAAAACTGATAGAGCAAGGAGATATTGTGGGAATGCGCGTACTTCTGAACCTTGGCTCTGGGTAGTAGGGCTAGAAATGCCTCTTCTAAGAATCTAGAACAAGTGGCCTACGTTGTGCCAGATCTCGGACTGATAACCCATAGGTGAAAAAATAATTTTCCCAAGATGTCTGACAGAAAAACACTGGTAATGTTTCTGGGATGTCTAAGCATTACATGCAGACCTGAGAGCATCGCTGCAGGCCTCTCTTCTTGACAGCAGCTGCAACAAGAACAATAAGAAGAATGACCACATGCATGAGGAACAAACAATCACGACTGAAAACCAAGTCAAACAGCAAGCTATAAAGTCTAGCCTGCTAGGAGGAGAGATGTGGGGAGTTACCTGACACAGAGTACAAAATGGTATTTAGAACGTTTGAAAAAACAAAAGACATACTAATGAAATCTTAAAGAACATGAAGCGGTGGAAACTGGAGGAAATTGAGGCAGTGGAAGGCAGAGGGTGGCGATGGATGAATTCTAGAGTTCTAGAATTACTAAGAGAGCCCGAGGGTGCACAGTGTTCAGTGAGACAATGGACACCATTTTCTAGAATGCATGGATGATACTAACCAAGAAAGCCAGGAAGTCCTTTGTACTTGGTATTTCATCTGCAGAAGGCCAACCACAAAGTGAAAGCCTTGAAACGTTCCCTAAAGACAGTCAACTACAAAGCCCCAATCAAAGCATGTTTCTCAGAAGAGAGACAGTGCCGCCAGAGTGCTGAGAGACATCATTATCCTTAAATTCAGTAATCGCTCAATTATACATTTCAAAGAAGACGGTGTACAAATCTCTTCCAGTTAAAACAAACAAGCAAAAAGACAGCTTTTATCTTAATAAACGTCCGCTCACTAAAAAAGATGGAGATAGTGTTAGGATCCTGCCCTCACTCCTCCGGGCCTTGTGTCTTACGTCATCAGCGGGCGTTGGCGACCGTGTATGCGTGCGGCGTGGTCACACAATCTGCACCTTAAAAAAGCCGGACACGAACCCCACCCTCTCTCTCTGTTCCCTCTCTGCTCTCTCTCTCTCTCTCTCTGTATCCTGCCCTGCTCTGCTCCCACCTCTCCTCTCTCCTACCCCCTCCTTCCTTCTAACAAAGCTCTCTGTAACTCTGTTACTTGGGGCTGTGGTTCGTGACATTTCCACCGGTAACCAGCGACACCACCAGCACCGGTTACCTATCAGATAGGACTTCTGAGAGAATTAAAATAGTCCCCAGAGAAAAACCCCGTGACTTCAGAAGTAATTTCTAGCAGTGAAAATATACAGATATGGAGAACTACAAGGAAACATTGGTGTATAAACTGGTGTATAAACGATGGTGTTTAATCTGTTGGGCTATACCAAAGACACAGTGAAAATCCTGGAAAGTGGCATGAACATCAGAAGGGAGATGAAATGGGGCTAATGAACTAAACTCCAAGTGACTCACAAAAGAGAGAAAATACCAGTTTCTGTAATAGTTACAGACAAGTTGTAATGGTACCATACGAAACTTTCCCACTCCCAAACTATAGTCTTTGTACTGCCAACTCCCAAGTAATGACATGAAGACTTCTTATTAGTTATGGAAGCTTGGCCTTAGCTTAGAATGGTTCCCAATTCACTCTTAAAACTTAAATTAACCCATTTATATTAATAGACATTCTGCCACGTGGCTCATTACCTCTCCTCCATACTGTACATCCAACTTGCTCCATGTCTCGCTGGTGAATCCCCGCCTCTCTGATTCCTTCCCAGAGTTCCTATCTCTGCTCAGAAGTTCCACCTATCCTCTACTCCCTAGCTATTGGCTGTCCATCTCTTCATTAAACCAATCAAGGGTGCCTCGGCAGAAACACATCTTCACAGTGTACAAAAAGGTTATCCCACAACACCAAACCACTTGAGAAGTGGCAGACCTGGGGCCCTGTCACCCCTGAATACTTCTGTATGTTATTCTGTATGTTATAAATAAGAGTAATGAACTAACATTGATACACTGTGCCCTTAATCCTCTTGCCCATTCAAATTGTCTAATTATTCTAATGTTCTTTTATTTCACATGTGTATGTGTATATATCTAAATGTGGGGTTACGTGCATGACACTTGGGGTATATGTGGAGGCCTGAGGTTGACTTCTGGCTTCTTTCTCAGTTGCTCTCTGCCTTACACTTTGAGGTAGAGTCTCTCCCTGAACCTGGAGCTTCCTGATCTCAGCTAGTCTTTCTAGCCAGCTCGCCAAGGTGATGATTACATGCCTTCTAGACATCCTAACTATGGTTCTTCAGTTGCCTGGAAAACACTTTACTCGCTCAGCTACCTCCCCAGTACACTAACACTCTTAAGAGAAAACAAGTCTGTTCTGAATCCTATGTTTCATTTAGTCCTCATGTTTCTTTAGGTAGTATCATTTCTTCTCAGACTTCCATGGCCTTGACACATAAAAATTATGTGACAGTTACTTTGTAATCTCCCATTTAGAATCACCTGATGTGCCCTTGTGACCAGATACATCTTTAGCAGAAATAGTAGAGTTTAGGCAACATCACCGGCCTCCCCTTGGGCGGCTGTGGTTTCTACAGATGTGACACTTGAGTGAGTGCTCGATGGAAGTCACACGTGCTGTGGAAAAGTAGTTAGAAAGTCCTGGATGGAAGTTATAACAAAACTGTGTAAATAGCCTACTATTATCTATCAATCCATCTATCTATTTATCTATCCATCTATCTATCTACCTATCTATCTATCTATCTATCTATCTATCTATCTATCTATCATCTGTGTGTCTGTCTGTCTGTCCATGTATCTTGTGTGTCTGTGCAAGTGTGTTCACATTTACTATGGCATTCGTATGGAAGTCAAAGGACAGCTTGCTGGAGTTAGTTATGGGCCCAAAAGTCATCAGGCTTGGTGACAAGAGTCCTTACCCCCTGTCTCCTTCCTGTCACTCCACCGTACGTGCACAGCTCCCTGCCTGTCCTGCTGAGGTCTCTTTCAGAGAGAATATGCCCCAGTTTCCATCACGCTGACCCATCTAGCTCATCACCCTTTTCTTCTACAAATGTTTCCCACTCATTTTGAAAAGTCTCCAACATCTTGTTCCAGTCTCCTCCCAAAAGCACCTTTCTCCCCTGATGCCATTCAGCGTCCCATTCCAGATTCCTGTGACAAATTGGGCTGACCCTGCTCACCCCATATAGATATCTCCTTTTCCCATGGGTGCTTTGCCACATCCACCCTGGTCAAACACTGACCTTGCTAGGCCTTTCAAATGGACCTAGACCTCAACTGAATGGCGAGAGGCAGGGGTGGGGGTGGGGAGATGAAAAAGGAAGGAAAAGAAAAAGAAGAAGAAATAGGGAGAGAAGAAGAGGGAATAAGAAAAGGGTAACTGGAAAAGGAAGTGGGAAAGAAAGACTTTATATTTATATTTTATAAATAAAAAATACATGGTACATTTTTAGAATGACTTCTAAACGTACACTGTGTAACATCCAAATGAGTAGAAAAGAAACACTGAAGTAAGAGTATGGTGATATTTTCTTTTGTACCAAAATGTTAATAAAGTTGCCTGGGGGGTCAGAGCTATTAGCAAGCCATAGCCAGAGTCTGGCGCACAAGTAGTGACGAGGCAGTCAGGTGGTTGGGTTTACGACCAATGAGAAAGGAGCACAGAAGTCTATTTAAAGACAACCCACAGGAAATACCTCCCTTTTTGCTCGGAGAGGTTGCTTCAGCGAAAGAGGCTAGCCAGCGGCAAGCGGGTAAAGCTCTTAGCTCTGACCTCTTGGGTTTTTCTCCTTACCTTGGCCTTGTGTTTCTTCTTAAATACGTCTACATAAGAGAAAAAACCACATCCATCCAAAGAAGGCAAGAAAAAACGAAACAGATAAGAACCAAGAATGGACACATAGAAAATTCTACTTTGGCCAGGTGGTGGTGGAGCGCACCTTTAATCCTAGCACGTGGGAGGCAGAGGCAGGCAGATCTCTGTGAGGTGGAGGCCAGCCTGGTCTACAGAGTGAGTTCCAGGATAGCCAGGACTACACAAAGAGACCCTGTCTCAAAAAAATCTAATAATGATGATGATGATAATAATAATAATAATTAGTGAAGAGGAGGAAAGAACAATCAGTTACCAGTCATCAGGATCCCAGCTGACTGTCTCTAGAGTCTCAGCATCTTATACTAAGGAGAACGGAGACAAAGGGCGGACACAGTTGCAAAAGTTGCAAGGGAACTTTACTCTAAGCAAAGCTGCAGAAAAGTCAGATTTCATTGCAAGAGAGCAGTGGCCCATGTCAGAGAAGATACTCAAGGACCCTAGGTGATTGTCTGGGCTCTCCTTTCATGGGCTCTAAAGGAAGGAGGGGCCAGTTACTAAAGAGTGTAGTTTAGATGGCCCTCTATTTTGATTGGTTATGGCTATATAATCTACTGCAGATATCTCCTCCCACAATGAATCTGATTTTAATCATAAGCACACCCAATTTCACACAGGCATGAGCGGTAAATAGGTGATTCTGTCTGAAGTTTGCTTGAGAGCACAGGTGCATGTACCCCAAACCTGAAGTTCAGGCTGGATTATCTTCATCCTTCTATCCAGACATAACGAAAGTATGATCAAACAGTATCGGTCTAAGTTTGATTGTCATCAGGGAAGCAGAAACTTACTCCATTGTTTAGAGAGCAGTGTGTGTGCGGCTTGATGCAGGTGAGGGCTGTATGCTGTTAGCATGTCACTAAGTGCATTGTTTAGAGAATAGTGTATGTGTGTAGTATGTACAGGTAAGGACCTATGCTGCCAAGTGTATTATTACAAGAACAGGGTATGCATCTGTGTACAGCTCAAGACAAGTTGGGTCCTAGCTTGCTTAACTATTCATTGTGTGCACTTGCCTCACATCTAGCAAAATCATAAAGATAAAGGTCGTGTATATATAACCCAGCACTTGGATGGTCAAGGCAGCAAGATTAGAAGTTGCAGAACATCCTCAGTTACATAGTTTAAGGACAACCTGCACAACCTGAGACCCTGTCTCCAAAAGCAAGCAACCAACCAGTCGATAAATAATAAAACAAATGAGAGCAAGCTGGACATAAAAACAAAATCCAACTATATTCAGTTCATGATAGCCTGGCCTAAAATATTAGTACGCAGAAAGTTTGAAAAAGTCCTGGGCCTTGCTTATCCCACAGATGAGTGGCTTAGGTTTCCTGCTCTGAAGGAACAAGAGGTAACAGCCCAAGTGATGAACAAGGACTGTGAGGGGATGATGACCACATATAAGGCCCCTTATCATTGTGGCAAGATTTCCTCCAGGGGCTGCAAGGAAAGAATAAGATAAGACTAAGACACATTTGTTATGTCATAATTATAATTATGTTCAAAGCCAGTGCTTGAAGCACAGTAGGGATGTGTCAGAAGGGCACAGGAGCCAGTGTGGAGGGTCCCACTTAGAAAATCAAAGGGATGCCAACACCCTGGGCCAGCTGGCTTCTGTATGCCTTTGGTCCCCAAGAGTTGAGGCTGATTGACAGTAGAGGTACTTCCCAAGGGTTTCCGTGGCACTGTCTCTTTTCAGGCAGTCCCCAGCTCCAAGAGTATGGCCTACTGCTAGGACTCCTCTTTCTTAATGTATGGGTAGCCATGCTCCTGAACTGCCTCCTCTCCTTTGCTTGCCTACTCTATTCATGGTAGTGCCCCCTCGCTGTTGTTAATCTTTAAATCACTTCCCCATTTCTAGTGTACTTCTCAGATCATCTATCATCTGTGCAACTCATTGCTTGGGTTAAATTCCCTCTGTTTAGATGTTTAAAGTGTTTTCTGTTTTCCTCATCAGACTGACTGACACTCCAAATAAACACTGGCAAAAAGAAAGATGGTGTAATTATGTCACCATTAGACTTCACCACAAAAAACATCAGTGAGATAAAAAACATAACATAATTATGAGTTTTGTGCATCTGATAACCTTCCAAAAATATATAACAAATATCAACAAAACTGCATAGAAAAACGGACAGACCACCATCAGATGTTGAACACATTTCTTTCTGTAATTGATAGCCCATGCTGTCAAGGGAAGAAAATGTGGAAGATTTGTGAAATATAATTAAGAATTCATCTAGAAGACATATATAGTCCACCACATCAGCACCGAGAAAGCACATATCTTACCCGAGCACACATGGAACCCAGATCACACTTTTGACCATAAAGGAAGTCTTAACAAATTTCAAAGAGCATCATATGATCACATTCCCAACCACAGCACAATATGTTAGAAATCACTAACAAAGGAAAGATTAAAATCACCTCATACATTTAGGAAAGAAAATCCACCTGGGTAAAAGGAAAATTCCAGTGGAAATCCAAAAATACTTACAATTGAAAAATAATAGAAAAAGCAATAATTCCCTGAAGGAATGCAATGCCTTATATATTTCCTCTACTAAAGGGAAATAATACAGAAAAGTAAGGACTCTGAGTAAGTAGATCAAAATAAAGTGAAATTGAGGAAAGAAAATATTAACAATAGGAGCAGAGATTGCAATAAAATATAAGAATAGACTGATATATTTGGTGACATTAAAACTAAGAAACTATATTCACCAAATGCTGCCATAATATTAAAAAATAAATAAAAACAGCACCCCAACTAGCATACACTAGAAATGACATCTTAAGATATACTAGCTGTAAAAAAAATAATGTTCAAAACATAAAGAATCCCTACCAATCAATAAAGAAAAACCCAACAAAAAATAGCAAAGGAAATAAACATTTACAGATAAGAATAATATATTGATATAAGGCATATTGGCAGATGAGAAGACGTCTTATTTAATTAGGAGACAGTTAGTTATGAATTTCCTGAATTCAGTGATGCACATATAAACCAATGAATGTGTTCAAATATATCTGTGGAATATTTTAAATAGAATTTATTTTTAGGGCAGTTTTAGGTCCATACCAAAATTGAGTTGAAGTTAGACAACTTATCCATTTGTTCATGTTTTCTGCTCAGACAGTTATGTGTATGAACAAAGGCAGTTTGATTTCTTATTTTCCAGGCTGTACACATGTTATCTCCATTTCTTGTCTTCCTGCATTAGTCTGATGTTATAAAACAATGGTAGTTTGAGACATTTTGCTTTGCTCTTGATCTTAACAAAAAAGCTTTGAGCATCTCATTACTAAGATTGATAGCTGTTGCAGACTTTTGAAGGTTTTTGTTGTTTTTTATTGAGAGGAGGCAGCTTTCCTCGATTTCTAGTTGAATGGGAGATTTTATTAAGATAAAGTCTTGGGTTTTGTCAAATGAGTTTTATCATTTGTTTGTCAAATGATCGTGTGACTTTTCTTCATTAGAATATTGATAGAATAAGTTACAAGGAACAGCTTTTGAATATGGAGTCCACTTTGTATACCTGGGATAATCCTATACCTGGTATATAATTATTTATACATAGCTGGATTTGATTTGTTGATTTTTTTTGTTAGGAGTTTTTGTTTATGTTCCTGAGAGTTGGTTCTTTTCTTGTAATCTGGTTTTAGCATTGGAGCATTGCTGGGCTCATAAACGAAATAGGAATGATTTGCTTTGGAGAAGTATTTCCACCCAGAAAAGATTGTAGAGAATCGGTATAATTTATTCCTTAAATATTTGTATAATTTGTTGGAGAACTAATATGGGCCAGATTGCTTTCTGTTTTAGAAAAATATTAGACTATAGGTACACCTACTTAGGTTATTTATTTCTTCTCCTGTGAGCTTTAGCAGACAGTATTTTTCAAATAATTGCTACATTTCCTATAGATTTTCAAGTCTGTGGGCACAATGGTTTTTTAATAATTAAGATAATTTGAAACAGCTCATATAACCAGCAACATTAAAATAAAAAGGTAATTATGGACTAGTAACATAGTAAGATAAGAGCTAACAATGAGAAGACATGCTCCACATTGGGGTTCTTGACCTTGTTATGTTTCCCATTACCACATACTTCTGACATTTTAATTATTTCCTAACAACTTGCCTTAGATGAAATTTTAACACAACAAATTGTATATTTATACAACGTGTATTTAAAAACTGGTTTTATATCTATATGTACACATACATATAAAACTTTATGGAATAAAGTTTCTGTATTTTTCACACCAATTTTCATCCCCTCAGGGCACTATCACTCCTCCAATGAGAGTAATTCGTTCATCAATATGGATGAATCTTTAAAAGAAACATATATTAAGCTCAAAACAAACACTATTACACAGCATCTTCTTTAGGATTCAAATACGTATGGTAAAGTTAGAAATAAAATCAAGATTATAACAAATACAAAATTCCTTAATTGCTTTTACAAGATAAATAGAGTAATGGATAAAAATCAAGTTAGTTTTTATCAGCAGTAGTCTGTTGAACTATTTGTCTAGTACAAAAGTGCTTGAAAATGTTAATATTATTTAAAACAGACTTATGTACTGTCTTAGTTACTCTTCTATTGCTGTGATAAGACCATGGCCAAAGCAACTTATAAAAGAAAGCATTTAATTTGGGCTTACGTTTTCAGAGAGTGACCGTCATGGCAGGGAGCAGGGCAGCAGGCGAGCAGGCATCTGGAGCAGTAAGTGAGAGCTCACATACTGAGACACAGAGAGAGCCAACTGGGAATGCTAAGAGTCTGTTGAAACCTCAAAGTCCATCCCCAGTGACACACACCTCCTCCAACAAGGCTGCACTTCCTAATCCTTACTAAACAGTTCCACCAGCGGGGAACCAGGTAGTCATACACATGAGCCTATGGGGCCGTTCTCCTCCCAACCACCACATACTGTGTTTGCACTCTTTCTCAAACATGGTATAAAATAATTACAACACAATATGCCGAGTGACAGGTATCTAAGTAGACACAATGGAACACAGGATCAACCGCTTGCAGCATTCAGAAAGATCTTTAGAGAGAATAAGTGCATGGCCACAGCTGTAAAGGATATGTGAGACTTTTCCTATGAACAGAATTTAGATACAAGAAATCTTGGCCTTCAGAGACCTTAGAATACTTAAGTTGGGGGAGATGTGAGCTACTAAAGCCAGATAAAGGCAGAAATAGTAAGACGACAGCAGGACGCTTCTTTATGACAGTTGCTTTCACGCCTAGAAGTAGAAGACAGTGTTAGTCCGAATCTTTCTCATAAATAAAGTTACCAGCTCAACTTCAGCACCTCCAGTTCTAACCCTTGGCTACACGAGCTCCGAGCCGCTCTGCCATCCACATCTGCTCAGCCTTCTTCCCACGTGTCCTCGCAAAATTGCTCCTTCTCAAAGTTCAAGATTTTTAATCCTTTTGGGCAAGGCTTCACTAATTAAAGCCCAAACAATCTGAAAAGTAAATGAGTATTTGGGGGCCCTGGGCACCGTTCCATGGCTCCCGATCCATTATTGTCATCTGTTAACACTCCAAGCGTTCTTTGTTTAAGGCTGAGCCTCCATAAATGCCCCCTTTCTCACTCGGAGACTCCTCCCGCCTCTTGGCTTTGGCTTGGCTTAGCACAACCCCACCTAAAGGAAGCACTTCTTTCTCTGGTCACATGCTTTCTCTTTGTAAATACTTGGCACACATGCCCGACACTCATGCTGCTGCCACTTGTCGTCACTTCGTGAGTATACTTTCTAAGGCTACAGATGCAAAGTGCATGCTAAGTGCAAAGAGCAACTGCAAACTCTTGAGGAAAGAAAGCGGGACTTGGAACTCTTGAGGGACTGACTGCCTGAGCGTATTTCGAAGACGTCTTAGTTCGCCTTTGTCTTCCCCACCCTCAACCCTAGGCAAATAGTTAGAGAATTAGGAACCCGCCTGTGTTGATAAGGGGTTGTTAGTAAAAAGGAGTCTTTGGGCACTCCCTTTGTGGATTACTAACAAAAGGTGTTGAAAATGGGGAGAAATGACAGGGACCAGGGATGGGGAATGTCCTGACCTCTGCAGGCCTTGATTACGCCTTCTCATTTCCTGTGTGACGAGCCTTAACTTTTTACCTTTGGTAGGCACCATTTTCATGTAAAGACTTCCTATTGTGCTAAGTGAAAAGTAATTGCAAGGACATGCTTAGCAAATCAATAAGAAAAAAAAGGAGGGGGGGGTGTCCATTATGTGTATCTTCCTTTCCTTAAAAAGTCCAAGTAGCATGTGTTATATAGATGAATAAAGTTTAAAAATGTGCAAAGGTTTATCTTTTCTCTGCCCTGTTCAGACAAAAATCAAAGCCCGCCTGAGGGGCTTGACCATTTTGTCTATTTATATGTAAGTATTAGTTGTATCTTTGAAAATAATTGATAGACAGACCTGTACATAGTAAAACGCTTTCTTCCCTCATCTCTCAAAAAAAAAAAAAAAAAAAAAAA
>CABHPQ010121696.1:0-18284 GCA_902168405.1 Peromyscus aztecus | reverse complement strand
GTGTGTGTGTGTGTGTGTGTGTGTGTGTGTGTGTGTGTGTGTCTGTGTCTGTGTGTGCATGCATACACGCTCACATGCCACAGTGTGTATGTATAGACGTCAGAGGACAACTTACAGGAGTTGGTTCTCTCCTTTTCACAATATGGGGCCTGCAGACTGAATTCAGAGTCAGGCTTCGCAGAAAGTTCCTTAACCAGCTGAGCCATCTCGCTGCCCCCATTTGCTCTTTTAGTTTTGTTTTGAGACAGGGTCTCACTGTGCAGCTCTGTTTAGCCTGGAACTTGCTTTATGGACCAGACTGGCATTGAACTCATAGAGATCCTCCTGCCTCTGCCCTCCTGAGTGCTGGGATTAAAGGTATGGGCCACCATGCCGGGCAGTTTGGTTTTTGAGTTTTCTCAGTAATGTTCACAAACTTTGTGTAAGGAGAGTGATGTTTCTTTCTTCCCTTTCTCTGCTTCTTTTTTTCTTTCATTCTTTCTTGATAAGGTCTCATTATGTAGTTCTGGATGGTCTGGAATTTGAAGTCCAGGTGACCTTGGACTTGTGATCTTCCTTATTCAGCCTCTCATATGCTGAGATTCCAAAACGTGCTACCATGCCAGGCTTGAGCCTGGCTTGAGTATCACAGTGTGTCCTTGCACCCACAACTCCATAACACCAATCTCCTACGTGCTGTTGTTACAGTCATTTCTAGCAAGAACAATGAGGCTCACTGGGGATAGATGTTTGATGAACCAATCTGCCTCCATCTTGGGCTTAAAAGCCATTTTATAAGTAAAGACAAACTAGGTTCATTCCTATTTATGATTAAACCTCTGTTTCTCAAGGATTGGGCTATGCCCCACCTGTAACCTTAACTACAAATGGTTCTGTACTGCCTGTCCCAGGAAAGGGCAACCATGTCTCTGTTTCAAAACCATCTTGCACCCCTACCTTTGTTGGGGGGGGGGAGGTTGTTATGGCTACCTGTTGTTATGACTACCTTGTTATGACCACCTTGCAATCATGTCTTTGTTTCAGGAGTTTGTTATAACTAACTTATGCTTGTGTTCTGCTCCTGTAACCGCACCTATTTTGCCCAGCAAATCCCCCATTTGGAAACCCTCTACCTGAGCTATGTCAACCTTGTCTTCCTCACATCCGAAGCTGACCTCTCGAACCCTGCCTTAGGGGGAGGCAGCTCGTGTACACACTCACACACACAAAGCTTGCTTTAATAAATTTGGCCATGATGATTTGGATAGGTGGTCTTTCTCCTTGTATCTTTGGCCTCGAATCTTTGGGATTAACAGGTTCCCCTGCTCTTTCAGGCTGTTTATGGGTGAGAACACAATTTTTCTGAATCTAGGTGAATTTCCGAAAACCCACTGATTTTCAGTCTTTATAAGGTCATTTACTTACTCTAAAGCAAGACTTGTCTGACCAGACTTTAAGCCTGAACCACGCATTCTAGGTCTCCATGGCAACGCATTCAGACTTTCCGGGTGTGTGGGGGAAGGGCGCTGGCCTCGGACTGCGCATGCGTGCAGTCAGCCCCGGCGTTTGAACTCCGGGGCTTCCGTACGGCCAGACATGGCGGCCGCAGTGCTGCGGCAGTTGGGTAAGGCTTAAGGCTTTCCTAGAATTTGGGGACGGGGAGACAGTGAGAATCAGAGTTGACAGCTCGCATTCATGTTGCAGGTGCGCTGTGGGTACCTAACCTGAGGATCCGGGCATCGCAGACGCTGCGGTAAGTCTCCTGCCGTGGAGATTCTCGCGGCCCAGGCTGCGCCGCGTCTGCATCCCTGACAAGGGCGCTTGTGTGCCAGGCTGTGCTTTGGGCCTCGGTGGAAGGGCCGCTCGGCCAGAGACTGAGCTCTGTAACCCTGTGAAGACTGTTGCCCCCGAGGGCACCTCTCAGTGGTTTCTGAACAGCCTCTTCCTATTTTCTGGCCACGATTCGACTCTTCCATGTCGTGTGGTATACCAGCAAACGTCCTAGCTACTTCTGTGGTTACTTACGTGGGCAAGGGCTGTTTGGAGGTTTGCCTGACATTGTGCTGAACGCATTCTCGGTGTTGTCTCTCAGCGCCTCAGGCCACTGGAGTTTTGACCCTTTTGTTCTGCAGAGCGTTCTGGAGCCTCTTGAGAAAAGCTTTTCATTTTGTTTGTTTGTTTGTTTGTTTGTGAGTCTCTCTACATAGGTCAGGCTGGCCTCCACCTCCCTGTCTTAGGTTGGGATCCCAGGCCGTGCAAAATCATGCCAGGAGGCAAACGTTCTTGTGTAGAAGTTAAGGAATGCAATTGAGTTAGCACTGGCGTGGAGCCATAGGGTGCTGAGGAAGTTTTGATTGCATATATAGTACTTGTAAATTAATTGCTTTGTTTAGAGTAATATTTCCACTTAATTATGGTGGTTTGGTACTTGCTTGATTCAGTTGAAGACCCATTTGAGTCTTGAGAATGTTGTATTTGTAAAACTTTGCCGTTATTAATTCATGGCACACTTCATTTACCAAGCATTATATTTAATTTGCCAAATCTGTATTGAGGACTTGAGAAATGGAAGGCACTGCTGCATGAAGGGATGTCAGAGGGTGTGCACCTCACTCTGAAGAAATCTTGTTCAATAGTTTATCATAGTGGCTTCTTAGAAGAAGGATTAAAGTCACAGCCGAGCAGTTCATGGTTCTGTCAACCTGTTGTGAGCGATGATATAAAAAAAATGTTAGCGGCCTTAGAGACATGGTCACATTCTTCTTTCTTACACATACAAAAGCCGAGGCCCAAAGAAGTGACAGTGTACCCCCCGATGTTAACGATGCAGAAATGTAAACACTCACGATTCAAACTGGATAAGGAAGTTTGAAGCTGGGTACTGTAAGGTCTAGAGATCACAGGACAGATAACTGTTCAGCGGGCCACATTTTCAAAACTCCTGGCCATCAGTACTATGCGGTGCTAGATACTGCCCGGTGTGATGCATTAATTAGTCATCCAGCAACAACAGAATGAAGTTCATTTTACTCTCCTATGACATAAAATTGTATCTAAATTTACTGAGAGTCCTAAGTGCCAGGTTAAGCATTTTACTGCGGTATCTCATTTGCACTGTTTCATTATGGCTTTAAATATATTTGACCCGTTTCAGCACCCTAAAGATACTACCTTCACGAATGCCAGGGTTGTCCCATGTTGGCCTGTGGGGTTGTCCATAAGTGGCTCCCAGGCTCCTTTCATGTGCTTCTGTGGTCTGTGCTAGTTTGCTTGGCTTGTGATCTGGCAAACTATTTCCTACCTGTTTTGCATACTTTCTGCTTTAGGATCTTGTGACCAGCCACTTCCTCCAGAAGTTTGTTTCTTTTCAGTAGAAAATGGTATTTCAAGAACGTAGTTTGGGGTCTAGGGTACTCATGGCTTCCAGGTGGGTCATTTACTGTAAGAAATTTCAATCCTCTTCTTACATAGGGATCTTCTGGCTCCCACACCAAGACTCTCAGTTTTCAGTGACACTGGGGAAGACATAGAATAGAAAGATATAATCATGGGGGCTGGATGGATGGCTAAGTGGTTACAGCACTGGCTGCTCTTCCAGAGGACCTGGTTCCAATTCTCAGTACCAGGTGTTGGCTAACAGCCTCTGTAATTCCAGGAGATCTGATGCCCTCTTTTGACCTCCAAGAGTAATACATATTGTGATGAGGAGTTACATACAGGCAAAATACTCATACCCATACAATAATAGTGTTTATAATGTATAAATACTAAACTGGGTTGAGTGTGGTGGTGCATGCCTTTAATCCCAGCACTTGGGAGACAGAGGCATCTGGATCTCTGTGAGTTTGAGTCCAGCCTGGTCTCTATATAACAGCCAGGACAGCCAGGGCTGTTTAATATAGAGAAACCCTGACACACACACACACACACACACACACACACACACACACACACACACCAAAAAAAAAAAAAAAAAACCAAAAACCAACCAAACAAACAAAAACTCAGAAAAACAAAAAACGGCCAGACAAACAAAAACCTGGGCTTGGTGGTGAACACCTTTAATCCTAGCACTCAGGAGGCAGAGGCAAGTGGATGTTTGTGAGTTCAAGGCCAACCTAGTCTATAGAGAGCTCCAGGACAGTCAAGACTACATAGAGAGATCCTGACTCAAAAAAGCCATACATACAAAATTAAAATATATAAATAATAAAATAGTTACTCATTTTTCTTACCTCAACAAAGAATTTTAAACTGAAGGAGGACATGAACATTCTTGTTTCAGAAGGGGTTCCTTGTGGTGCTCAGGCATAGAAAGGGGTTGGAGCCAGGTGGTGGTGGTGGAGCCAGGTGGTGGTGGTGCACGCCTTTAATCACATGGCTGGGGAGGCAGAGGCAGGCAGATCTCTGAGTTTGAGGCCAGCCTGGTCTACATAGTGAGTTCCAGGACAACCAGGGCTACACAGAGAAACCCTGTCTTGGAAAAAAAAAAAAAGGGGGTTAGAAACTTGGTGAGGTGGTGGAAGAGCAGTGATCAAGAGGCCACGCTGTGGCCGTGGAAGATGGCAGTCCTGAACTAGGGTGGTTGCAGCGTCTTCATCTATAGCAAACTGTGGGGTAGAGTTAGACATTTTAGAAAAGATTCCTGATTACTAATTGTTTTCACTTTCTTATTATTGCATTGGGAGGTGGCTGCACCTTTCAGATGGGTCCTAGTGGGAAGAAGTTAGGTCACTAGGGGCCATGGCTTTGAAGATACCTTTCCTTCCTCTGTTTTCCCACTACCCGAAGTGAGAAGATCCTCTGCATTCTTGCAGTGCATTCTTGTCATGCGTCCTTGCCATGCATTTTGCCGTGCATCCTTGCCTTGCATGCTTGCCATGCATTCTTGCTGTGACAGAGTTAGGCCACCCTAGGTCTAGAGCAACAGGGCCAAGTACCATGGACAAGAACCTTTATCTGGGAGCCAATGAACTAATACACCAAGCATTTGAGAGACAGTTCTTGGTAGTATCAATAAGACTTGGTGGCTGGCCCTGGCAGGGAAGTTGAAGATGTACTCCAGGACACTGCTTTCCAAGAGGGGTTTATTTAGTGATATAGAGTGGCTGCTACTGGGGAAGACAGGAGGAAGGATGGACATTTGGGGTGTGCAGGCCACGGAATAATGAATTTAAAGTTTTCATTACCAAGTCCCAATCTGTTAATCAGCATTAACAGAAATCTTTTGCCTCTCTGATGGTTTTCTCTCTCCCCCTTCCCCGAGTTTCTTTACCTCGCTTTGTAAACCAGGCAGGCCTCGAACTCACAGAGATCTATCTGCCTCTGCTTCCCAAGTGCTGGGATTAAAGGAGTGTGCAACCACCACCTGGTTCAATACTTAACATTCACATCAGAACTTTCTTGTTCTCAGGCCTGTCCCTTTGCACAGGTGATAAAGGCCTTTGCCATTTGTGGCAGTCTGTGTCTTCTTCTCTGCTAGGTAAATCTTATTTAAGAGTTATCTTTCTGAGTATGGTGGCACGCACCTTTTAATCCTAGAACTTGGGAGGCAGAGTTAGACAGAGCTCTGAGTTTGAGGCCAGCCTGGTCTACAGAGTGAGTTCCAGGACAGCCAGAGCTACATAATGAGACCCTGTCTCAAATAACCCCCACCAAAAAAAAGTTGCCTGAAGCCACTCTGAAGTCCTCTTGCTGTCTTTCCTGTGCTTTAGTTTCATACTGTCTAGTTGTTTCATTTATTTGTCTTGCATATTCAACAGAGTTGGGGAACTCTACCGGTCAGATAAGGAATAAGTCCATTGTATCTTCCTCCAGTCTTTATTAGGACTAAATTGTTAGTATTCACCCAACAGGGCCAAGAGTGGGTTAATACCTGCTCACCATTTGGCTTACACAAACTGTAAGCTCTCTTCTTAGCCTCCAGCTAAACGAGTTCTGTGGTGTCTGGATAAAGCCTTCTTTTAGATGAACTGGATGAACTTCCAGTTGTGAGCCTGAAATTGCCCAAATGGTGCTGATGTGTCTTCCAAAACTGCAGAAAAGTTCCAAGTTTCGATTGTCTTACAGATTTCTTTCCTTTCAGAGTTCTACCCCAATCATGTATCCACACAAGTGCTTCTCTTGACATTTCTCGAAAGTGGGAGAAGAAGAATAAGATTGTTTACCCACCACAACTGCCTGGTGAACCTCGGAGACCAGCAGTAAGTTTATGGGTAGAAGTAATCTCCTAATTTTTTTTTTTCCTTTTGAGTCAGGTTAAGATCTACACAGTATAGGCTGGTATTGAATTCAGCATTTAGCCCAGGATGGCTTTGAACTTACAGAAATCTGCCTGCCTCTGCCTCCCAAGTGCTGGGATTGAAGGTGTGCACCACTGTGTCCTGCCTGACAGGCCTTGTGTTTTTATGTGTCCAGCAGTGAGTTTTTAGGGATATCGTGTTAAAGGGATATCGTGCAGTAATTTATATGTTCTAATGAACTGACTTAAGCATACCAGATGGCGTCTGTATCTTAGGTTGCCAGTTGCAATGGGCCAGGTCAAATTGATTAGGGAAATGAAGTCAGTAAGGTACACTCATGACACGGAACAAAGAAGACCCGCTGCTGATCCAACTGTCCGCTGCTGATCCAGCTGTCTGCTGCTGACCCAGCTGTCCGCTGCTGATCCAGCTGTCCGTGTCCTGCCGTTCTGCTCAGGGCCGTGGGAACCAGCTGCAAGCCACGCTTCTTTGTGCTTGCTCCTGCTCCGACCACCCGAGAGCGCCCCATAGGGCTAGTCCCCCAATACCATTGAGTGAACAGATCGAATCCCCAAACAACCAATGCTGTTGCTTCTGCTTGCCTTAGTCAGTCTTCTGAGCCAACCTAAGGGCTTGAGGTCTCATTTTTCACTGTGTGAGGCTTTTTGGTGACTTTTTAAGTTTTAATTTTAATTTTTTTGCTTTTTTTTTTTTTTGAGACAGAATCTATGTAGCCTTGGCTATTCTCACTATATAGTTCAGACTGACCTCAAACTCACAGAGATCTGCCTGCCTCTTCATCCTGGGTGCTGGGATTAAAGTTGTACACCACCATGCCCTGCTGATAAATTACTGATAGTGCAGCGTGATGGGTCGGCACAAGTTGCCTTCGCCATTGTGTGTTTGAATATAGGTACAATCACTGTTTTGTTTCTTTTTGTAAACGTACAATCCTTTGACCCTCCGGTTTTTATTGAATCATTGGAAGCCTACCAAAGATGTATCTTACTTTTAGCTGCTCAGTAACACAATTGTTATTTTACATATGTCCAACTGCCAGGGTTATTCTGGCCTGAGATGTAAAGCAGCCTCCAGCTCTAAGTGAGTGTGTGGTGGCATGCACACACAGCTGCTAAAACGTTTAGGAATTACACGGGAGCACTACCACATCCAGTGTGAGCACTTCCAGGGCTCAAGTCCAGCACTAGGCAAACATTCTCACAACCGAGCCACAACTCCAGCCATCTAATTAAAATAAATTTAGTTAAAAATTTTTTTTTTAATTTTTTTAAGTGGTAATGGGGCTAACAGTTGGAAGAAGGTGGACTTTAGAGTCCTCAGGGAAGTTTGGGAGTGTCTTAGTGTTTCTATTGCTGTGAAAAGACATGATGACCACAGCAACTCTTTTTTTTTTTTTTTCCAAGACAGGGTTTCTCTGTGTAATAGTCCTGGCTGTCCTGGGGCTCACTCTGTAGACCAGACTGGCCTCAAACTCAAAGAGATCCACCTGCCTCTGCCTCTCAAGTGCTGGGATTAAAGGTGTGCACCACCACTGCCCAGCATCAGCAACTCTTACAAAGGAAAATTTAATTGGGGCTGGCTATAGGCTCAGAGATTTAGTCCATTTTTGTCTTGGTTAAAGCATGCTGGTGTGCAGGCAGATGTGGTGCTGGAGAGGTAGCTGAGAGTTCTACATGCAGATGGGCAGGCAGCAGAAAGAGAGAGAAAGCCCCTGGCCTGGCTTGAGCTTCTGGAACCTCAAAGCCCACCCCCAGTGACACACTTCTTCCAACAAGGCCACACCTGCTCTAACAAGCCCACACATCCTAATCCTTTCAAATAATGCCACTCCCCATGAGTCTTTGGGGGCCATTTCCATTCAAACCACCACAGGAGGCACCCATGCTGGACTTGGATTCCTCCATGCCTGGCTTTTCCCTGTGTTTGCTGGCTTTCAGGTCTTATGCAAACCACTTGGTTGTCGGTTTCAGTTTATAAAAGCATTATAAGACGATCCCTCTCCCTACTCAACTTACTAAAAACTGTGACTTGTTCAATAGTTGCTTGGTTAAAGAATTACAGTTTCTGTTTCTGCCTTACTAATCTTTGAACATAATGAGACTTTGAAAAAAGCAAACTTTGTGTAAAAAGGAGAATCTCTGGGGTCTTTGTAGTGTTTTACTTCCTATGACAACAGTGTTGTCATTGGGCATAGAGATGGGAACCAATAGTTATGTCACTGTCACTTTGATAAACCTGCTACAACATGTTTTTCTTTTCTTCCCACTTGCAAGGAAATTTACCATTGTAGGAGACAAATAAAATACAGCAAGGACAAGATGTGGTATCTGGCAAAATTGGTAAGCTAACATGACTACTCCCACGTAATACCCAGAAAAAGAAGCTGTGTGTTCCCTCTGAAGACTTGATGATTATTACCTCAACTTTCCCAAAGGATAGGGAATGTCATGTTGTGTTCAGTGATGAGCAGGTCATCAACAGCGACACTAACTCACAGTGGAAATAGACACTGAAACAAGGGCAGCAGAGTCGCCGACAACCGGAGGCCCCAGGGCACCTGCTTGCTCGTCTGTAGTAGTTTTAATGCCGTGACTCTAGTTCTTAAGTGTTTATCTTGGAGAAGGAGAGAGACACCCCAGGACACTTGCTTGCTTACCTGTACAAACAGGTTTAGCCTCATGATGCTGTTGGTTCTTGCCTATTCTCCTTGGTGAGGAGCAAGAGAAATGCAGCAGTACAGAACCATTTGCCCCATGTGTGGAGGATGAGTGTGGTTGACCTCAGCCTGTTTCAGTTGTGTCTGCCTTAATAGTTCCGAAACTGTTGTACATAAAACTGTCTTGTGCTTACAGCATGTAAGTTTAATTTTTAACTAGAAGATAGGATCCCTTTCAAACCTTTTTTTCTATTTTGCTTGGTTTTAACTCACAGTATCTAGAATTCTAACTGATTTTGTAAGGTTCTTGCTGTCGTTGAAAGGAAACATTGCTTTTGAGAAGAAGTTTGTTCATTCATCTGTCCCTCTTTAGATACGAGGCATGTCCATTGATCAGGCTTTGGCTCAGTTGGAGTTCAATGATAAAAAGGGGGCTCAAATAATTAAAGAGGTAAGACTTGGTGGTTGGGAGGGATGGGTATGCAGCTGTCTTTAAGCCTAAATCTTGGATTCCTAAGATTTGTAGTGTAAATGTATTTTTTTATGAGATGCAGATTCAGGGCTCCCAGTTTTCTTAAGTCCTTTAAGTCCCTTATTCCTGAGAAACAGGTTCTTTTCATGCATTTTTCGTCAGATGCCTTTATATGCATTAGACACTTTTTTTTTAAATTGTTGATGAAATGATTGGAATTCTTTATAACAAATGACTGGCCCTTATTTTGGAGTAATGCTAAAGATTAAACTCAGGGCCTAGAATATGCTAGGGACATACATACTCTACCACTAAACTGCACTTCCAGCCCAGACTCAGTATGGTTTTTGTTTCTCACAAGAGTCTTTTTTGAGGGGTGGGGAACCAACTTCCACAATGAGAACTTACAATTTTGTATAAGCAGTTGGACTGAAGAAGCCCTGGTGTGGCACTCAGGACACTTGGAAGCTTGTTGTCTCTGATGCTTGTCCTGTGGTCATTGGTTTGTATTTGTACATAGGTAGTCCCTAGGGTCTCCAATGCCTCACTGGACACAGTCCTAATGTACTAGGCACATGGCTGTTCCCTTTAGAATGCTGGAGTCCCTGACTCAGATTCAGTGTTCCTTCCAATGGCATGACTTGGGGTATGGGCTCTCCTCCCTTCCCTTACAGAGCCTTAACAGGGCCATGGGCCCTATGTTAGTTCTGAGAAAGGAATGTTTTCTGGTCCCTTTTCCTTGGTACAACCAGCATTTGATGCCTTAAAAAAGTTGACTGTGGCTGGGAATAGGAGACAGAGGTAGGCCAATCTCTGTGAGTTCCAGGGCAGCCAGAGCTGCAAAGTGAGCCCTTGTCTCAAAAAACAAAACAAAAAAAACCCCCACCAATAAATAAATAAGTAAAAGTTCACTGTGAAGTGAAGGTTTGACTACGCACATTTTAGACATAACAAAAGATGATATATTTAATCCTACTTTAGTTCAAAATCAGTATATGAGCAGGCCTTTCTTGTTGTTTAAGGTACTCTTAGAAGCACAAGACATGGCAGTGAGAGACCATAATGTGGAATTCAGATCCAACTTATATGTAGGTAAGACTTTTTCTATCTTCAGCACTAGGGATGTCTTTCACTTGATGCCAAGTTTGGTGAAAATGGTCTTTGGTGTCTGAATACTTAGGCCAATTGCCTGTTCTGGTAAGTGTAGAGACCCAGAGATTTCCCGGTGAGAACTTACTCAGGGTCCGAGAATCTGAGCTTGCTTTACCCAGCAGGGCTGCATAAGGGGGTGATTTGACCACAGGTGTGGTTACCAGGTGTTTGGAAGGGTCTACACTTGGCTGTGCAGTGTGCTTTGATCTAGCAAGGGGGAGGTCTTTTGCCTTGCCTCTTGGCATTGTTATAAAAAGCCCTTTTGAAGAGGCAGAAGGGGCCATTGGGTTTTGATCTAGGTCCTCCTGAAGCTATCCTGTGAAGTTTCTTATCCCTCTTTCCTCCTCATAGGAACTCTTTTAAAAGGTGGGAGCTAGCCTCCCACAGGTAAGGACTTTCTTTAGCCCTTAGCTCCTCAGTGTTAATCTGTCATGAGTGATAGATGTGCTAACTTCTAGCTGCCTGTTCTGAATGGGACTCAGGGTGTGGATTCTCTCACACTCATCTTCCTTCTGTAAGGGCAGAATTAGACTCACCTGGGGGGTCATCTATCAGAATGGAAAATTCACCCATAATTGCCCTGGCACAAAGACCTCCTGGAACATGGCAAACCTTCGCTGCTAGTTCTGCATCTCCCCTTTAAGCTATTATTACAGAAGCAGCTAGCAGAGGGAAGGAGATGCAAGTCTTTCAAATGTTCCCTGTAATTGAACAGCCAAGATGCCCAGGGTAATATAGTGCAAGTGAATGTAAATGGAGCCAGGGGTACAGCAGCTGCAACTGGCTGTGGTTAGGTTTCCTCCTGGACCCAGAAGGGCTGCTCAAGAACTGTAGCTTATAACAGAGGGGTGCCTTTCAGCCATGCAGCACAAGGCGCAAGAGCACCCTCAGGACCTCAGGATGCTAGGGTCTCTAGGTGGGCAGGCTTGGAGACAGCAAGTGCAGACAGACTGGGACAGTAAAAAAGCTGAATGGAGGAGCTAGCAGCCAAAGTCACACAGTTTCTGTTTGTGGCTGAGCAGAAAGCTTTCTGAAAGAAGCTCTGTAGCAGCTCAGTTATTATGGTAGCCACCTTCTCCCTGAGGCAAGGTTCCTCTGGAAAGACTGCCATAAAATGTTGCTGTAACTGAGAGTGAAGTTTCAGCAATGCTTGTTTGAATTGAACTGAGTTGTTGCATGCAGGGGAGCAGCAACAAATTTGGGACTTCTCATGTTGGGAACTGTTTGCCTAAAGGTCATTACAACTTGGACTGCTAAAAGGGACTTCAGAGCGACTGACAAGCCAGGCCCTGATCTTGGGCTGTCAGTGGAACTTTAAGAATATTACTAGAACTGAGTTTTTTGAGCTTTTGCAGACCTCAGAAATGAAACAGCTTTGAGTTCACCTACAAATTTAACTGTGGTAACTTATGATTCATGTACTCTCTGTCTTGTTGGAAGAAAATGTAAATAGCTCTGGTAAGAGATCTCTCTTAGACGTTTGCTAAAGTTGCAAAGTAGTCCTATAGAGAGTTTGCTTTTGAATGTAAGTTTGTAAGAATTCTAAGTATGTATAGTAATATTCATGCTAGTTGTAAATATGTATAGTAATATTTATACTAGAATTATGTTAATCTATTGATTATTAATGAACTATGGTTTGGTGAAGCTAAGAGTCTTTAAGTTTGATGTGGTTGCATCAGAAGTTTTTTGATTTATTTGATGTGTTTGCATCAAGAATTTATTGATTTACAAAAGGGCTTGGCACAGCTAAGGCTGTTATAGACATCTTAGACCCATTGAAAAAGGACATTCCATCTTGGTCATCCTCTACTCCTTTACTGGGGGTGTGGCTGCCATAGGGATTGCTGTGGTTGTTCCAGCTACTTGCAAGCTCTTAGTGGGGACCTGAGTCAGAGCCAAGTTAAGCTCTGTAATTCCCTCTGCCAGTGGCTGGTAGTCAGGGGCGGGTAAAGTTGTTCTTCCTAGCTGCCAACCTAAGACAGAAAATGCTTGATGGAAAGTGTATCTCCAGGACAGGTAAGGCTGATTATGGAAGAAGGACGACCTATGACAGGCACAGTCTATCTGAGAGGTCTAAGGGACCCTTTATTATATTAAGAAGGGGAGATGTAGAGACTCACATAGGTTTCCTAGTGAGAATTGAGAAATTTAGGGTCCAAGAATCTGAGCTTGATTTACTCAGCAGGGAATGATTTGACCATGGGTGTGGTTACCAGGGGTTTGGAAGGGTCTACACTTGGCTGTGTGGTGGTTTTTGATCTAGCAAGGGGGAGGTCTTTTGCCTTGCCCCTTGGCATTGTTATTAAAAAGCCTTTTTGAAGAGGCAGAAGGGGCCATTGGGTTTTGGTCCAGGTCTTCCTGAAGCTATCCTGTGTTTCTTTTTCCTCTTTGCCGCTATCTTTCTATCTGAAAGGTTCTTACCCCTCTCTCCTCCTCATAGGAACTCTTTTAAAAGTGGGAGCTGGCCTCCCACAGGTAAGGACTTTCTTTTTTTTTTTTTTTTTTTGGTTTTTCGAGACAGGGTTTCTCTGTGTAGCTTTGCGCCTTTCCTGGATCTCACTCTATAGACCAGGCTGGCCTCGAACTCACAAAGATCCGCCTGGCTCTGCCTCCCGAGTGCTGGGATTAAAGGCGTGCGCCACCACCGCCCGGCCAGGACTTTCTTTAGCCCTTAGCACCTCAGTGTTAATCTGTCATGAGTGATAGATGTGCTAACTTCCAGCTGCCTGTTCTGCATGGGACTCAGGGTGTGGATTCTCTCACCAGTGCTTATTTCACAAGGATTTTAGGACTGGCTCATGCTGCCACCCTTTAGCCACAATAAAACTGAGAACAACCACAGATTATCTAAAAAATGGATTAATTGTTGGTCGAGGTGCACACACCTTTAGTACCAACACCCAGGAGGCAGAGGCAGGTGGCTCTCTGAGTTCAAGGCCAGCCTGGTCTACATGATAATTTCTAAGACAGCTAGACCTACACAGAGAGACTGTCTCAGAGTAGAGGTTGTTGTAGGGGAGAAAAGATACATGAATTGCCGGGTGGAAGGAGGTCAATAAAGGATTGCATGTAAACTTTAAGGGTCTTTTTATAATGTGCCGCTGCCATAAGAGTGACTGAAATGAAGCCTTCTAGTCATCAGAGTGAAAGACCTGCTGATCTATGAAAGAGAGAGAGAGAGAGAGAGAGAGAGAGAGAGAGAGAGAGAGAGAGAGAGAGAAAGAGGAAGAGAAACAAAGACAGACCAAAACCACTGAATCATCAATTCAATGAGCAGGCAAATGAATTACACAGTTCTTAAGAGAAAAATGTAAAATACATGAACAAAGGTCCAACATCCTCAGCCAGAGTGGGCAGTGGGAGCCTTAAACACCTCTGTGGGAATATAAACTAGTGCGGCCACTATGGTAATCAATATGAAGAGCTCTCCAAAACTGAAAACAGACCAACCACATGATGCAGCCACAGCACTCCTAAGCACACATCCAAATGACTTTGAGTCAGCATACCATAGACACCTGCACACCGTGTTTAGTGGGGCACTGTTCAGAATATCCAAGATAGTACATATGCACATGCCACAGTGTCACCATAGCCTGCTTGTGGAGGTCAGAAGACAGTTCTGAGGAATCACGTCTCTGCACCTGTGTGGATCCCAAGGGCAAACTCGGGTTGTCAGGCCTGCATGGCAAGTGCCTTACATAGAGTAAGTACATTTTACCAGCCCCATTCCTGCCTTGTTCACCTGAGTGCTGGGGACGGAATTTCCCTTCGCTTGCAGGACCATATACAGTCTGTCCCCCATGGGTGTCTCTCATTTCCTCTTGTTTGTGTGCCTCTTACACATGGTTGGTGTCAGTGTGCCCTGTTGTCTTCCTAAACAAGCTGAGCGTGCTCGCATCAGGCAGGATGTGTTTACTGCCCTCTGACAGGAACAGGGATGGAGGGTGATTCTGGTCTCAGGTCAGGTTTCTCCTCAGGGATGCCTCTTTTACTTCAGACTGCCTTAATAGCCTGGCATGGTGGTACATGCTTTTAATCCCAGCACTCTGGAGGCAGAGGCAAGCAGATCTCTGTGAGTTTGAAGCCAGCCTGGTCTACACAGTGAGTTCCAGGACAGCCAAGGCTACACAGAGAAACCCTGTCTCGAAAAACAAACAAAACAAAAGACTGGCCTTGAATTTGCTGTGTAGCTAAGGATGGCCTTGAAATCCTGATCTTCCTGGATTTCAGGCACCAGCACCATGGCATTAGTGTATGCCACGTTGGTCATATTTGTTTAATCATGAAACTTGCAGTAATTGAAAGTGTTACCATATTTTCTGTCTTCCTCCAGCATAACCTGTGTAGCAGCAGGGTCCATGCTTCATCTCCTAGAGCAGTGCATGGTTCTAGGTAGTGCTCCAGGGACTTGTGGTTGAGATGAGTGTGTTCTAGCCAACCAGGAACCTCTTGTGGTCTTAGGATCTAGTGAAAGATGGGTCAGGGCTTGCTTCGCTGGTGCGGATGCCGTCCTGTGGATAGCAGATGTGCCCCATCATTCTCTCTCTTCCCTCCACAGCTGAGTCTACCTCAGGTCGAGGCCAGTGCCTGAAGCGCATCCGTTACCATGGCCGAGGTCGCTTTGGCATCATGGAGAAGGTCTATTGCCACTATTTTGTGAAGCTGGTGGAAGGACCCCCACCCCTACCCGAAGCACCCAAGACGACAGTCGACCATGCCAAGGAGTATATTCAGCAACTTCGAAACCGGACCATCATCCACACTCTGTGATGGTCATTCTGGCTCCACAGTGTATATATTTTACATTTGTTTTAAAAAGTAAAAACAAATAGTTTTTATGCTTTGTCTTTGAATTATTGAAGTGCAGTGTATGACTGCAGGGTTTGTGTGTGTGTGTGTGTGTGTGTGTGTGTGTGAGAGAGAGAGAGGGGGGGAGAGGGAGAGGGAAAGGGGTTCCTATGCAGGTGTGTGGGTGTGCATATCCCTGAGTGCATGTGCAGAGCCAGAGGATGATTTTGTTTCATTTTTCAAGATGAAGAGGACTTGAACCAACCTTAGCATTGTGTTCTAAAACCAGACAGTAGGTGGCGCTCTCATAGCGGGGAATTAATATCAAAGTAGTACTGCCTGGCTCTCATAGATCCCTCCCTCCTCCTCCCTCTCTCCTTCCATCTCTCCCTCCCTTCCTCTCTGTTGTCTGACTGTGAAGAATGACATTAGTATTTTGATGTGATTGCTTGATCTGTATGTTACTACTTATAGTTGGAACACTTGAACCAAAATCCTCAATTCCAGGCTCTTTTTTTTTTTTTTTTAAACTTCTTCAGCTTCTCTTCAGTGTAACTACTGGCACAGAGCTTGGTAAATGACAAGATCCTCTTAAGTACTAAGTTTGGGGCCAGGCTAGACAACGTGGTACAGATAGCCACAGTAACAAAACCAGCATGCTATTGATATGTAAGAAACCTCAGACACACAGAGCAATTGGACAAGACAGACACACCCCAGGATAAACTCACTTATCCACAGTACTGGGTCTCAGGCATGGTAGGCAAATGCTCTACCACTCAGCTTCATCCCAGACACTGCTTAAAACTATTAACACAGTGCAATATGAGCAGTTGTTAGGAGTGCTTGCTGCTCTTGGAGGTGACCTGAGTCTGGTTCCCAGCATTCACATGAGTGGCTCACAACTGTTTGTAACTCCAGCTGTAGGGGTATCAGCACCCTGAAGGCCTCTGAACGTCCTTATACTCGTGCACATACACATACTTAAAAATAAAATTCATCCTTAAAAAAATACAGTACTCGGGCTGGAGGGCTGGCTCAACGGTTAAGAACACTGACTGCTCTTCCAGAGGTCCTGATTGTTCAATTCCCAGCAGCCACATGGTGGCTCACAACCATCTATAATGAGATCTGGTACCCTCTCCTGGCATGCAGGCATACATGCAGGCAGAATACTGTACATATAATAAATAAATAAATCTTTTTATAAAATACAATACTTTATAAATTTCTCAGTTTTTTAAAAATCTCTTTAATTTATTTATTGTATATATAAATATAGTGTTCTGCCTGCATGTATGCCTGCATGCACCAGATCTCATTACAGATGGTTGTGAGCCACCATGTAGTTGCTGAGAATTGAACTCAGAACCTCTGGAAGAGCAGCCAGTGCTTTTAACCTCTGAGCCATCTCTCCAGTCCTAAATTTCTTAGTTTTAAACTATCTTTTCTAGCCAACATACTCTCTTTAAAACATTTTTTTTGGAATTATGTGCACAGATGCTTTTCCAGTGTGCATTATCTGTGCACCGTGTGTGTGCAGTGCCTGCAGAGGTGCAAAGAGGGCTTCGGATGGAGTTACAGACAGCTGTGAGCCGCCATGTGAGTGTTCGAATTGAACCTGGGTCCTCCTCAAGAGCAGCCCGTGCTCTTAACTGCTGCACTATCTCTCCAGCCTGCCCACATATTCTCAACAAAGGTGCCAGAAGCAAGGAGAAATGACAGGTAAGGTATGGTGCTAGGGAAACAGGGTGTGTACATGCAGGATGGTAAAAAGTCCATCTCTCAGCCTGTGCAAAAAGCAACTCAGGCCAGGCGGTGGTGGCACACGTCTTTAATCCCAGCACTCGGGAGGCAGAGGCAGGTGGATATTTGTGAATTCGAGGCCAGCCTGGTCTACGGAGCGAGATCCAGGAAAGGCTCCAAGCTACACAGAGAAACCCTGTCTGGGGGGGGGGGAAGCAACTCGCAATGGATTAAATACCCAAGTGCAGCTAGAAACAGATCAAGAGTCAGAAAACAGATCAAGACACTGGGAAGATGATGCTGAAAAGCGAGTCCACACATGGCTCCTGTCAGACTAACAGCTTCCTGACAGCAGAGAGCCACCAGGTAAGCAGGCTGCAGTGAGAACAGGGTGGGAGCCACGTCCATAGAGAGCTGAACGGAATCCACTTTCAGCCCATGGAGCTGTCCTACGCCTTTAATCCCTGCACTCAGGAAGCAGGGGACAGGTAGATCTCTGAGTTTGAGGTCAGCCTGGTCTACATATTGAAATCTAGGCTAGTCAAGGCTATACAGTGAGATTCTGTCTTTAAAAAAAAAAACAACAAAATCCCATGTTTAAAATTGGCAAATGATCTGAACTGATTACCAGGGTTCTGGGACGGGCAGGCAGGGTGCACTGGCCAGCACATCCTGTCAATAAGCGTGGAAACCGAACTCTGCGCAAATGAAGACCAAGGGGCGGGAGGGCTAAATATAATCCAAGTATATCACGTGCATGCAGACAATGTCTTGAAACCACTCATATAATCAGAGTGTCTATTTACAGGAAAATGTGCAATGGAGATGTGTCAATGAAATGAAAAGAGTCAGGTTCTTTCTACAACTCTTCAGTGGTGCTCCATGATGACATGCAGGGTTATGGGGACTGCAGAGAACCAGGCAGCTGGATGCTGAGCCAGGGATGGGGAGCAGGGCTGCACTGCAGGATGCTGGGCTGCAGCGCCCAGAGCTGTGAGTCCCTCCTAGTCTTTGCTCAAAGACTGTCATTCCCCATAACTGTTTAAAAACGCGTTCCCTGGATCAGCAGGGGGTTTGGTCAGGAAAGCCGGACTATCAGGATTTCCCACAGGATTGTTATGTTGGTAATGAAATAAATAAGGAAGTGAAACAGAATGGGAAGACATCTACAAATTAGAGTCAGGAATCCACTGCCACTTCCTAGGTTAAGATAAGAAAAGAA
>CABHPQ010121694.1:2245-25942 GCA_902168405.1 Peromyscus aztecus | reverse complement strand
TCCGGTGGAGGCAGGGCAAGGGGGTCCGCTTCCTTGCAGATGGATTCTGAGGCATCGGTTTCTGTTGAATGAATAATATAGGTGTCATGCTGACAGGAGGTACACATTTCATAAGACACGGGGAGCTTACTGAATGCTAGGCACACTCTTCTACGCCCTTTACATTACTAGCGTCTTTATGCTGATGCGGGAGTACTGTCCTCGGTGTACAGATTAGGTAACTGAGCCACAGAGCCATGAGAGGAAGGACCTATGATTTACAGCAGAACCGGTAGGCTGGCTCCCCAGGCAACCCTGGAAACTATATGGCTTCGTTTGTAGGATCCTCCTGTCAAGTTGAAGAGAGAGAAACCACACCTTTGAGGGTTCAAAGTAGGGTCATGTATTTTCATGATTTTAAAATAGTTGTGCTATCAAATATTCTGTAAAGGTAGGAGCCCCAATTTTATATGTAATTGAAAAATTGAAAACTGGGCGGTGGTGGTGCACACCTTTAATCCCAGCACTCGGGAGGCAGAGGCAGGTGGATCTTTGAGTTTGAGGCCACCCTGGTCTACAAAGTGAATTCCAGGATGGTCAGGGCTACACAGAGAAACCTTGTCTCGAAAACAAAACAAAACAGAACAAAACAAAACAAAAGAAGGAAAAGGAAAAAAAAAACTGAACAAAACCAGCAATTCTAGTCAACAAATGCTGAAGGCACGCCCTTCATGGGCCAGCCTTGAGCCACGGAGTGACAAGATAATTCCAGATTGTCTTGCAGGAAGTCATGATCCAAGAGTTAGATAGATATGGGAAGCAGCAAGTTCAGGATCACAGGAAACTGGAGCCAGCTGCCCTTAGCTCTGGGGTCAGACTTCCGGGGTGAGGTCAGCCCTGACTGAGGTTTTTTTTTTTTTTTTTTTGGTTTTTTGAGACAGGGTTTCTCTGTGTAGCTTTGCACCTTTCCTGGAACTCACTTGGTAGCCCAGGCTGGCCTCGAACTCACAGAGATCCCTGACTGAGTTTTGAAGAATGCTAAAATCAGCTCCACGAGGCAGTGGGATAGCTTGAGGGAAAGGATGAGGCAAGGAGGTGAGAAGCAGATGGCATTTTCTGCAGGAACTAGGTTCTGTGGCTAAAGAAAGAGGCATTTACAGAGAAGCCCGGGGTTCTGGGGCCTTAGGGAATGCCCACAGCTCCTGCCTTTCCTCCTTTTCAGACTCACTAGCTTGCTTTCAGGAAGAGCTAGGTGGTGGTGGTGGCGGCGGCGGCGGCGGCGGCGGCGGCGGCGGCGGCGGCGGCACACGCCTTTAATCCCAGCACTCAGGAGGCAGAGACAGGCGGATCTCTGTGATCCGCACAGAGATGCAAATTGCCAGGAGCCCAGTTACAGTCTTATAGTCTGCTTATCACAGCCAGTGCCTGTTGGTGTCCTGGCTCCACCTCCTGTCTTCTCATCCTCCTCCCGGGACCAAAACGATCCTTTAAATTGATGCTCTAGGATCATTTTGAAGCAGGTCTTTGTAAAGCTGAGATGCATCGAAGCAGGGATTTTTATCCAGATTTCACACCTAAATTGAACTATGCATGTTTTTCTAGACACCAAGGCACCATATTCATTCTGCAAGTATGCATTACACAAATTTTATTTTTTATGTAGCTCTTATCTTTTATGTAGCGCTCACTATTTACTAAATTCTGTGCCCAGTTCTGTAAGCTCTAGCCTCCCCTGAAGGAGCACTTTGCCCAGAAGGAGGAGACACAAGGCAACAAAGAGACATAATACAATGGTCCCAGGAAGAAGATGGATGCGGTGTGTGTAGGAAATACAGCAACAGTCAGTTCACCTGAGGTAGGGGGCAGGAAAGTCTCTGGAGGTCACCTTTTCATTGTTTCTGGAGAGTCAAGCCGGGGAAGTAAATTCTATGGTCTATCTGTTTATCTGTAAAATTGTATCTTCCTATGCCATAAGCAGCTACCTTTCCCAAGATAGTTGCTTAAGTGATAAAATTTTAGGAAAATAAAGGAAAAGAAGAGAAAGGGGAATCAAAGCAAACACATTGAAGCCGGGGTAGGGGGTGGGGTGGTGGTGGCGGCGGCACCGCACGCCTTTAATCCCAACACTCAGGAGGCAGAGGCAGGTGGATCTCTGTGAGTTGGAGGCTAACCTGGTCTACAGAGCGAGTTCCAGGACAGCCAAGGCTACACAAAGAAGCCCTGTCTCGAAAAACCAAAACAAACAAACAAACAAACAAACAAACAAACCAAACATATTGAATGATGGGACCCAAAGAAATCTACAAGAATTTAGGAACACCAGCAAGATGAAACATTTTTGTACTTCTTGGTACCTGTTATGAGAAGATGTCATGTGTCTAAATCAGATGAAGCAGCCCTACAGAGCGAGTACCCGACACTCTTAAACCATAGGACCAGTGCTTTGGCAGGTCTCAAGTGTTCTTTTTAAAGTTATTTGTAATTTTAAATATTTATTTTATGTGTATAGGTGTTTTGCCTGCACATATATGTTTATGCAACATGTGCATGCCTGGTGCCTGTGGAGACCCGAAGAGGGTGTCAGATGCCCTGGGACTGGAGTTCTAGATGGTTGTGAGCTGCCTTGTGGGTGCTGAGAGTTGAATCTGGATCTTCCAGAAGAGGAGCCATTGCTCTTAACTGCTGTGCCGTCTCTCTGGCCCCACTTTACCATCTTATTAATGTAGTGTATGAGTATTTGGCCTGCATGTATGCAGTGTACATCACATCGTGTGTCTAGTGCCCATGGAGACCAGAAGAGGGCATCAAATCCCCTGGAGTTGGAGTTACCGACGACTGTGAGCCACTGTGTGTGTGCTGGGGATGGAACACATGTATTCTGGAAGAACAGTAAGAACCATTTCTCCAGCCCTCAAATATTCTTGGGATGGTCTCCCATACGGGAAAGAGACTGTTCACTAAAGACTATCTTTAGTATTGATTATTTTTCAATTGTATTTTATTTATTTTTCTTTCTTTTTGGTGATAGGAATTGAACCCAGAGTCTGTCTCCTGCTAAGCACATTCTCTACCACTGAGCTATCCTCTCAGCCCTCTATTCAGATTCTGAATAAACATTTGCTTGACCTAAAAGTCCAAAATCATAAAAGACAAAGTGAGGTCTTTCATCCTGTTAATTTCTCTCCCTTTCCACGATTAATCATTGTATCAGTTGTTTTCTTTTTCTCTATTTTCCCCAGGTAATGCACATATAAACAAGCAGGATTTTGTTTTGTTCTGTTTTTTTTTTTTTTTCGAGACAGGGTTTCTTGGTGTAACAGTCCTGGCTGTCCTGGAACTTACTTTGTAGACCAGGCTGTCCTGGAACTCACTGAGATCCATCTGCCTCTGCCTCCCAAGTGCTGGGATTAAAGGTGTGCGCCACCACACAGCTGGAATATATTTATTTATTCCCCTTTCCACATAAATCATAGTGTCCAGGACCCAGTGTCCTGTGCCTGGCTTGCCTCTTTAGGACTGAAGGCCCTGGACCTCAAGATTAATAACAGGTGGCTGTTGATGATCACTTCGGGTTTTTCTAACCCTTTGTTACTACAAATACAACCACAATTATATAACATTGTGTGTAGGCCACCACCCATCTAGACAGCTGGACCAAGAAGACACATTTCTAGAACACAAATTGCTGGGCCAAAGTGGAAATTGAGTGATATGTGTCAGATTTCACTTGATAAGGCTTTACAAATATTCATTTCCACCAGTTCATCTGCTGCCGCCACCCCCAGCCTCACTCACTGGCAGAGCAGGATTTAATAAGCTAACTGGTAAACCGAGGCCATTGGTTTTGATTTCCATTTCTTTTACAAGTGAGTGTCAGTGTCCCAGGGGCTTTGGGATCTGAATATTCAGTCTAGAGAATCATTTCACGAGTCTACACACATTGCAAAGCCTCTGGACTCTGAGAAAATATATACTTTTATTTTAAAAATAGCTTTAGACCTCTTGTTGAAAACAAAAGAAGTAGCTTCTACAAGTGGCAGCTGAACAATATGAAAACATCACAGGTAGTTTGGAAAAGACTCGTCAGACATGACAGACTGAGAGGCCTTGAATCAGTTCCCTGGAAGCTCATGACACTGGTTAGCACAGCCTGCCAAGGTGGACGCCGACTCCCAAGACTGCAAGGTCATGTTCCTTTTGTTTCTCGAATAAATATTGTCCACCTCCCACAATCTATCTGTTCCCTCCACATGCACACAGCACTTGTGTTCTCTAGTCTTAAAAGGCGTATGAGAGTACCCAAAAGCAGCCCTGCTTTGTCACACACATCCCCTGTAGGATGAGCCGCTTCCCTAATGGTCCCCAGATGTCAACCATGCAGACATCGGAGAACTAGCTAAGAGTTCTTTCTTTCCACACAGACAGTAAACTTCTGAGGAGAAGGGTGTAAGTGGCAGATGGGCTTAGCTACTGGCACACCCTGAATGCCAACCCCCTCCTATTTGTGACAGTAGCTGGAGGTCCCTGTTGTTTTCAGTCATAAGGGACTAGCTTCCTCGATGACTTCCTCAAGAGAGGACCCACTCTGAGGCTTTCCTTATAGGCTTCATCGGTGAGGTACCCAGCCACTCCATGTGCGGCGCCTGGCTCTCGGCATTTGTTGAGACAGCAGTGTCGCTGACGAGCACAGCTGTTTTCTTCCCCACCCTTCCTCACCCAGCTCAGCCCTAGAGAATCCACCCGGGAAACTGGCCCAGCTGGTGTGGCCTCTAATGAGTGGTTGGGTCATGAGGAGGTGGACTTGGCAGGGAGGGAGGCGGGAGCCCGCAGGGGTTAATTTGCTCACATAGCTCTTAGCTGACTCAAGTCTCACCTGTAGGGCGTCCCCTCCACCCCTTGTCTTTTATTTTACCCTTGAGAACCCCAAGACTCAAAATCAGGTCTGCTCCTTGGGCAGGAGCAGGTTTGCAGAAACCCCGCCTCTGTGGCCATTCTGCCAGCCATGGCCTCTTTCACGTTGTCCCCTGTTGTGATCTTGACTACCCAGAAACCCCTTTTCCTGTTGCCCCTCACCTCCCTCCCCCGTCCTGAGATCATCTTCTCCCTCAAAGAAGACCTTTCAAGATGATGGGTTGGAGACAAGAAGACTTAGCAGCGCGTTGCTTGAGGGTCATATTTGGGGCTAAGAGGCCGGGAAACTGGAGTTGGGACCCTGTATCAACTTCTGTTTGTTCCTGAGAGCACGGTAGAGAATCCTCTGAGGGAGGGAGTTGTGGCCTGGAAGAGGCCTTCCATGGGGCCCCACCTGGCAGGGCGGGCCAGCAGAACTTCCTTATACCTAGAAGGCCTACCTGGCTTTAGGTTGGTTGCTTGGCAGGTAAAGTCTGTGACCCTAGAGGAGGGCAGTGGCCACCCACCTTCTAGCTTGCTTAGTTCCAGCCTAGAGAAGGCGTGCTTATTGGGGAGTCTCATGAGGCCACACCTGGGGAGTCAGCTGCTCGGTTCAGCGCTAGCCTAGGACGATCCCTGCCCCTCCGCATCCCAAAGCCCTCACTGACAAGGGATGGAAAAGCTGGAGACAAAGCCCTTAAACTTCCAATTTAGCCCCACCCACTCTGAGCCTAGCACCTCCCTTTGGAGCTTGCTTGTACCGGGGCTGCACTGGGACCCTCCACCCTCTCCCAAGCCCTGGCGTGCTGCGCAGCACGGAGCACAGCTTCCATGCTGGGCCTCGCTCCTCTGTCCTCTGCATGCCGCCACTCAAGCCTGCTTCTTCACCAGCAGCACCCAGGGCAGGATGGCAGCTACCACGGCCACCACGGCGATGAGGGTGATGAGCAGAAGGGCCCGAGACCTGCAGCAGAAGGAGCGGGTGGCGCTGGGAGCTGGGGACGCCTCGGAGATCTCCGCCAGGCTGCGTCGGGGCAGCACACTGTCCTGTTCCCCCAGGGGCATCCCATGGCGGCTGATGATGAAGATCTGTGACTCTCGGGGCAGGGTGGGCAGCAGGTCCAGGGGGAGCTGAGTCCCCTGGCTTGGCGATTGTCTCCAGACCTGCTGGGAGACAGCCAGGGGGTTTGTGTGCCCCCCGCGGTCCGGTGAGGGCATGGAGGGCAGGCCCACGGGCACGGTCAGGGTCTGTGAGCTCCTGTCCAGCATGGAGGGCCAGCGGGAGCTCTTCTTGCTGAGGAAGGTGACGTAGCGGCAGATGGGGCAGACGATAGTCCTCTGCACCTGTCCATCCACCCGGGTGGAGAGCAGGTACTTGACCAAGCAGTCGTGGCAGAACACATGGCCGCAGCTCAGGGTCCGGCTGGCGCCCTCCAGATCCCGGAACTTCTCGTAGCACACAGGGCACTCGCTGCCCGAACTGTCCTTGCTCTCCCCTTCTGACATGGCCCCTCAGAGAGAGCAGGCTTCAGCTGGGGACGGGACGGGGAAGGAAGAGCTTTGAACATCTGGGAGTTTGTCCTTCTTTCCCTCCCTTCCTGACTCCCGCTCACATCCCCTCTCCACCCGTTCTTTCTCCTACTTTTTCCTTTTCTGGTTCTCCTTGGAGGCCTACCTGGGTCAAACTAAGACGTAGGGCCTAGGATCCATAGAGGGCTTGTGCAGGTTCTCCCGGGGCTGGCAGCAGGAAACAGGTAAGATCCCAACAGTGCTAGGCTTGGGTAGGAAGTGTGTGCAGTGGGATGAATACCTGAAGTACCCGATGCCTCCACAGCTATGACAAGCACTGTTGACGTCACCACCTCACCTCTTCCTGATTCAAGGACTGACCTGCCCCCCCCACCCCCGGGGGCAAATAGGGGCTGAGGAGATACATGGCCAGATGCATAGGCAGCCCTAGTCAGGGTCTACACTACATACTACATGTACTATTCTTCAAACTTCTCCCTCAGCAGGGCTTGGCTGATCTGTGGCTGAGCTAGGTAGGATCCCATGTCTCCTATCACCACTTCCACAAATCTGTTCCTGGTGGCAGTAGTAACCATAAAACAATTAAAAAAAATAATCAAGCTCAGAACTTACACATGGAAATGCCTGCTGGGCCCTGAGTGGTCACACACCAGCCATGTCCAATCATTCTTCAGATTCTTCTTGTGTGGTGACAAGAGGAGGGCAGAAGATTTGGATCAGCCTCAGTAAAAGTAGATTTTCACTCTTGGAGGATGTGTCTGATGTTTTGGAAACGGGCAAAGTCACTGAGGTCTGAGTCTGGTGAAAAATGAGCGATCAGAGTCACTATAGTGTTTGAAATCAAAGCTATGGAGTCACTCTGAAGTTCACAGCGGTTTCAAACCGCTCTGAGAGGAAATGGGAGACCGAGCAACTCTCTCAGCAGGACTGTGGGTGACTTTGAAGGGGAACATCTGCTTGCATGTGTGCTGAATCCAAGTCACTGTGTATACGTGTCTCTGGTATCACAACTGTGTAGCCTAAACCTATCCAGAACAGCCTTTTGTTTGGGAAAGAACCAAAATGCTTCTAATTGATATATGGTGCCATCAGTGACAAAGACCAATGACCCCAAGATTCACTGAGGACTGCATGGCTGCCCTGAGGTCTGACAGACGACATGGTAGGAACAAGATTAGCTACCAGGAGGAAGAATCGATAAAGATCACAAATCTTTTTGGAACCACTCACACTTCCCTCCCTTTGTTTAGTTAAAAATCCCCTTTGTTGGGTTGAAAATGTATTAATACTTTAAACATTTTTTTTTTTAAAGGGTAGTGGTGGTGGTGATGGGACCTGGAGCCATAGAAACAGTCCCAAATCTTCGTGGAGGTGTCTTTGGTCTCTAAGGTGGCTAATGTGGCCTCCAGGCTGGGAGATGGAAGTCCAGCACTCAGAGGGTAGAACTGGGTTGAATGTCTTTTCTGTTGTATTATCTATCACGGCCACTGCTCCCTGTTAACATCTGAGCCCCAGTTTCTCTGTGGAGGGAGACAGAGCTGGACATGCGGTCCATGCCTCTTACATACTGAGTTCCAGGACAGTCAGGGCTACATAGTGAGGGCCCTGCTTCTACAAAACAGACAGAAAAGACGAGATTGACAGGCGCACGCCCTTCCTCCCACGACTGGTGGTGGCATTGGTGTGTGAAGAGTGTGGCACACAGTAAGTGCTCAGTAACGAGGGAGACCGTCAGCGCCAAGACAGCTCAAATCCTCTTTTCTCCTGGAGGGGGCCTGGAGATCCCTGTCACGAATCATGTTTGCAGAGTCACACCCCTTGACAAAGGTCAGCTCTTGTCAAAGTAGAATAAGCAGACAATAAGATGACAATCGATCAGGAACACCATGGGCAGTGGGTGAGTTAGGACAGCGATAGCAAATTCTCCGCTTTGTTTCCTTATAGACCGGCAAAGTCTTAACGGAATGGGCTGCTATCAGGATGATTTAAAACAACAACAACAACAACAACAACACAAACTGTTCCTCTGCACTGTATAACCAACCCCCCAGAGACACAGTGGAGACTCGTTCCATCAGCTCATTTGTCCATCTGTCCACCCACCAGATTTCAACAGCTATTTGCCAAATACTGAGACTGTACACTGGGGATAAAGAGAGATTATAAAATCCTTCATGAAGTCTAACGGACATGTATGAGTTTTCTTTTTCTTTCTTTCTTGTTTCTTGGAGACAAGGTCTCATGTAGCCTGGGTTGGCATGGAACTGGACTCTATAGCTCAGGCTGACTTGGACTCTTGGTCCCTCCTGCCTACCTCTACTCACTGGTTTCAGGCATGGACCACCATGCTTGGGTATGAGTTGTTTTTTTAATAGATTTTTTTTTAGAGGAGATTGATGATCAGTAGCATAAGTTGTTTGGATAACTGAGAAATGGAGCTCAAGGTAGGTGAGAGACCTAGTGTGAATAAAAGAATATGAGGAGGAAGACAGGGTTTAGTATCGTTAGGTCAGAACTTCTAGCTTTCTAAGTTAGGATATTCAGCTTTAGGGATGGGGAGGGGTGTGTGTGTGACTCAAGGTCACCTGGCAGTGACGGAAAGAGAGAAGAGAAGAAAGATTCGTGGATGATGCAGAGAACGTTATTAGACCCTGTTGATAGACTGGGTGAGTAGACGTTAGCCAAGTCAGGAGTCATGCTAGGGCTGACTGGGGGAGGAGGAGGAGTTTGCTTCTTCTCTGAGTTCTAGGAAAAGTCAAAAGGCGGTCCAGGGAGTGTCAAAGACATCTGGGTAACGCACCAGAACCTCTCAGATTCATGTGCCCCAGGAGAGCCACACCATTCATGCTTGGGCCGTGCATGTCCCCCATCTTCTCAACTTCAGTTCTTGGTGTTTTCCTGACCCCTCCCTCCTTAGTTCCTCCTTACTCTCCATTCTGTCCCATGCTGTCCATGCTGAATGCTCTAGGGGCCCTGACTCTGTCTTCAGAGCTGGGGCGTGGGACAGCACTACAGACCAACCCTGGGAGCGTGCTGTAGTCGGGGCAGGCTAGGTGAGTACCATTGGAAAGCATTCTATACCAAAGACATCCACCCCGGCGCCTTTAGGAAGCCGGGGCAAGGGGAGGACTGAGAAGTCTTCCTGGCTAAAGTGAGACCAGTGTTGGGCTAGTATTAAATAATTATAACAGCGGCCGTTTATTGACCACTAATTACATGTTTGGCATTTCGAATCCCTTCCTCACCGAATCCTGACAACAAGTTTGGGAGGTAGGTATTATCTCCATTTTACAGACAAGGAACCTGAGGCTCAGGGCTCCAGTAACTTTGTCAAAGTCATAATACTAGTGTAGGGAAGACCTAAGACGCAAACTCAGGACGACTTAGCTTGGCAGCCCATAGGATGTATCGCCGTCTCTCCTGGGGTTCAGATAGGCCTCCACGGAGGACCTTTCAGACTTGAGTGGATGATGCAGCCCCAGAAGAAAAGTGGCTACCCCCTGTTTCTCGAGTGACTCTATACAAGGCTGTCCCTCTAGCCATTTATGAAGGGAGGAGAAGACAGTGGTTAGCTGAAGGGAGCCAACCTCGTGAAGCTCCTGTACCCATGCTTCTTTACGGGAACATCATATTTCCAGGATAGAGATGAGGAACAGGTGTCACTCACCTAAGGACCCCCCTCCCCCACAAGACAGAGTGCTACTTCTAGACACCTGAGGTGCCTTCCCAGAGCCCTGGTGCAAGCCGGGCAGTTTCAGCTGACTGCTTCCCCACCCATTAGCAACACACACATTTGCTTTCTAGAAGTCTCCCTTCTCTCCCACATCTTTCCAGTTCACAGCATTGCCCCGCTCCTCCCTCCACCCCAGCCAGAATCCCCCCACCCCCACCCGCACGCACTTTGACTGGTACCTGAGTGGTGTCCGTCTTTCCGTCTCCACAGAGCAGATGGAGCCACCCAGAGGCACTGGGCTGACAGCTGCTGTCACTGTACCGGCTGTGGAGGCATTTCCTAATGACTGAGCAGGTCGGGGAGGACAGCGCAGGGAAGTGAATGCTGCCCAACCCGTTTGAGGCCAGGGGTTGGGCAGCTGCTGGTGTCAGGTGATTCCAACGAGGATGCTGAGGAGCCCTGGCCTGAGTCAGAGGGTCTCATCACGGAAGCAGTTACTCAGGGTCCCTTTGACCTAGGCTTCCCTGGACAGGGGTCTCCCCATCCAACGGTGGGAAAATCACACACAGGGATCCCCATCTCTGACCCTATGCAGAGCAAAGGGGCCAACAGGCCAGAGCCTATGTAGGCTGCGACACCCAAAGTCCTACACTAAGTTTGGTGTGATGTGCCCATGTGCAACTGTTATTCATTAAACAGAGGGGCTTGGAGTGCCAATAGACCAACCACTACCATCATAAACAGGCACAAGCTGATTTGGGGGGAGTGACTGTGAATGTTCGAAAGTAAATTTGGACAACTATCATTGATAACATTATGTATTTCATAATAACTAGTAGAGGGTTTTGAATGTTCTCAACACAGAGAAATGGTTTATCATTTATATCTGAATTTATGGATATGCCAGTCACGCTGATCTAATCATTAAAGGTTGAAATGCCACACCCCACTCTCTACCCCCTACATGTGTACACTTATGTATCAATTGAAGATTAAAAGTTATTAAAATAGTATTGAGGGGCCGGGGATGAAGATCAGTAGGTGAAGTGCTTGCTCTGTGTGCCCAAAGCCCTGGGTTTGATTCCCAGCTCTGTATAAACCTGGTGGTAGCACCTGCATGTAATCCCAGCACTCAGAAGGTAGAGACAGAAGGATCACATGTTCAAGGCCATCCAGCCTGGGATACACGAGACTCTGTCCCCCCATCACTTTTTTAAAAGTTGAGGTAGGAACTTGCAGTTAAGAGCTTGCTCTCGAAGAGGACCCAGGCTTGGTTCTCAGACTCACATGGTGGTTCTCAACTATCCGTAACTCCAGTTCCAGGACATTTGATGCCCTGTTCTGACCTCGGTTGACATCAAGCACACACATAGTGCACATATGTACATGTAGGCAAAACGCACATACGTAAAAATCAAATGAATAAATCTGAAAAAAAAAAAAGGTAAGCTGGGTGTGGTGGAGCACACCTTTAATCCTAGCACTTAGGAGACAGAGGCAGGAGGATCGTCTGTTTTGAAAAACCAAAAAAAAAGTTGAGGCAGGAAAAAAAAATTTCAAAAGCAGCGATGTGCACATGCACAGAAGTCATTGACTGTGGGATAAAGATTCAAGTGTTGGCACTGTCTGGAGGAATGATTAATGTGTGACCAAGTTTATAAGGAGAAATCTGAAGGGAGACATATCAAGCAACTAATAGGAGTTATCTTTCAAGGGATTTTTTTGTTTTTACAGTGAATGTCTTTGTTTCTTTTTAATTTTGGAGGGGAGGGGGAGGTGCCACTGAGCACTTGTGGAGGACAGAGGACAGGATGACGTGGGTTCTCTCCTTCCACTGTGTGGGACCAGAGGACACACTGAGGTCATCAAGCTTGGTGGGTGGCAAGTGCTCTTATCTGCTGAGCCATCTCACTGGTTCTCTCTCTCTCTCTCTCTCTCTCTCTCTCTCTTAAAAATCATTAGTACTATTGTGTGTATGTGTGTGTTGTGTTGGACGGGGCGTGGGGGGGGGGGGAGTTAGGGCACATGTGCCATGACTTGCATATGGCGGTCAGAGGACTTTATGGAGTTCCTTTCATCTTTACCTGGGCATGGGGATGGAACGCAGGTGTGGGCTTGTTTGGCAAACATCTTTACTCCCAATCCATCGTGCCAGCCAGTAATGTGCGTTTCTTTTGTGATCATAAACAATCAAGAATAAAGAAAAATCAAAGGTGAGGGAACTGGAAAATATTTTGGGGACATTCCCTCTCAGTTCCCTCAGGAGGTCCCCCAAAGCCATTTATTTTTCTTCCTGAAAGGAATAAAAAAAAAAAAAAGGTTACTAGATACAAAGCATAGCCAGGCATGTGTGACCCATGGGGTGACCATTCTGCCCATCAGCCACAGTCCTGTCTCCAGGAGCATCTTGCTCCCAGACGAGGACATTCCAGAGCATCTAGTCACTTCACCAGGGACACACATCTGGGCAGGAAAGCTGTCATGGTAGTCTCTCATGTTCATTTTCTGGGAGCCCCGGGAGTCCCAGATTTAGAAAATAAAATCACAATATGCCTAGATAAATCTGGCTTTCAGATAGACACCAAATGCTTTTTGTTATCTATCTGTCTGCCAGAGTCACACCCATACCAGAAACTAAATAAGTATCTGGAACCCGAATTTAGTTGGGTCTTGTGGTACAGCTTTCTTGAGACCCTAAAACAGGCAGATCGTAAGTTCCAGACCAACCCGTGCAATCTGGTGAGAACTTGTTTCAAGTAAAAAGATCAAAACATCCGGGGATAGAGCTCAGCAGTAGAGGGTTTATTTAGCATTCCTGAGGTTCTCGGTTCAAAGCCTTGTGCTACCCCCCAAAAATCATCAGATAAAGTTGCAGAGTTTTCAGATCCTTCAGCAGTATGGCTCATAACTCTGTCTAGGGATTTCTGGGGATTCCCAAGAAGTACCAGTCCCGGGGTTGGGGATTTAGCTCAGTGGTAGAGCATTTGCCTAGCAAGTGCAAGGCCCTGGGTTTGGTCCTCAGCTCCAGAAAAAAAAAAATAAATAAAAAAATAAAAGAAGTACTGGTTCCCACTCTATCTCCCAGGGAGCAGACTGAGTCAGACCGTGTGATCTGACTTGGACTTGAACTTACTTATCTGATTTTTAGAGTGATAGGAAGCTCCTAAGTCTATTTTCCCCTGGCCTGCTATAAAGCTTGACTTTGAAGAGGACCCTTAATAGATAAATACTTATTATCATACTCTATCATGGTGCACTACATGTGTCCATACCTAGTAGTGACTAAAGAGAAAATGCCATGTCCCTCCGGGAAACATGATCTGTCTGTACCTTGGTGGCTTCATTCATAAAAAATGGGGATAATGGCATCTACTCTAATAGAAGTGGGGCAATAAAATGAATGATGCACATGTGTCTGGAACAACATGGGTCTGTTGTAGGGTCCTGTCAGTGCTGACATCATCGTCATCATCATCATCATCATCATCATCATCATCATTGTCTTCGTCGTCGTCACCATCACCATCACATGGCAAGAAGGGAATCGAGGGGGCATGGCTGTCTCCAGATTCCAGTGACCTGGATGCTCTGGTCTTGGAGTAGTAGATAAGATGCCCATTCAAACTAAATGTACTGTACTGAGATATCCTGCTTTTCTCTTCACTCTGAACTGTGGGAGCAGAATTTCCAGCTCTGGAGGGATGGAAGCAGGCAGTTCTTCTCTGGACTGGCCATACTGGAAAGTTGTATTCTATTCTGGAGCGGCATTGGATGTCCTGTTCCAGAGTTTCTGAGGCACTGACGTGAGTGGGTGAGTCTGGAGACTTTATTGGCTCCTGGGAGATAAAGCCTTCCTCAGAAGCAGGGTGTGGTGGTTGGTGCCTGTCGTCCTAGAGCTCAGGAGGCTGCAGGAGGATCACAGGTTTGGGGGGGCAGCCTGGGCTACATGAGAACCTGACCCAAACAACAATCACCCTTCTTGGTGAGACACTTTTGTAAAGGTAGCAGGCTTCCAGGCTGAGGAAGAATTCCAGATAAGCTAGCTGGCCACTGGCAAACTACAGGTACAATGTCTGCATGGGGTGAACATCTGGACAGACGTTCCCCAATGCCAAAATCCCCTGGAAAACTGATTAAGAATACAATGCTTCAGGCCCTTGTGAAGGACTCAGCAGAAGTTAGGAGAGGCCCAGGAAGCTATTAAATATTAGAAGGATTGATGGGCAGATTTGTGATCATGCAAAATAGTGTGTACTAATGGTTGAGTCCAGGCCTTGGCTACCCGAACCTTTCAACTTTGCTATCCCAAGCTTTTCAAAATAAGTGTTGACAAAAGAATACATTCAGAGGATTCAGCTAGGGTCCCTTCCCAGTTCTTCAACGTGGCTATTGCCATGCACCTCCCCACATACCACACATTATAGTTTCGGATATAAACCTCAGAAAATAAGTGTTAGGAGTTGGGGGCCCTTGTGCCCTCCTGGAGGGAGTGTAAAATGACGTGATGTCTGTGGAAAGCACTGTGGCGATTCCTCAAAGCTTGACCGTAGAATTACCATATGACCTAGCCATTTCAGTCCCGGGAATAGAGTCAAAAATCTTACCGTGCCGGAGATGTAGAGGAGCTGGTTAGGAGTGCTTGCTTACCGTCCAAGAGGCCCTGGGTTCAGTCCTCAACAGGGCACGGAAACCAGGCACCTTGGCACACATCTGCAAGCCCAGCACTCCGTGGTGGAAGCAGAAGGTTCGAGGTCAGCCTCAGCTCCTCCAGGCACAATGGCACAGCTAGCAGAACAGCCTTTCATCCCTGACTCTCCTCCCCTGCGTCCTGAGTCCACTCAGCCTGGCCTGACAGCAAAGTGCAGTAGCCAGGGAGCAAAGCTAATAGTGTCTGAAGTTTCACAGTTCTTGAGTTTTTAAAAGTTGAGCCTGCCGCCTAACCCTGAGTTACGACAGCTGAAGCTCACTCTTTTGTCGTGGCCCCCCTCCCGGCTGCTTCTCTCCCTGACTTCTAGGCCTACAGCGGGCCACTGCCACCACCGTCCTCGAATCACAAAACTGAGCCTCACAGGCTATAAAGGTGCACACCTTTAATCCCAGCACTCGGGAGGCAGAGGCAAGCTGAGTTCTGTGAGTTCAAGGCCAGACGGGTCTACAGAGTGAGTTCTAGAACAGCCAGGGCTACACAGAGAAACCCTGTCTTGAAAAAGAAAAGAAAAGAAAAGAAAGAAAAGTTGAGCTCTATTGTATACTTCAATGCCTCATCCTTAGCACCCATACCTTAAGAAAATACACTGGGTGGTGGTGGCACACGCCTTTAATCCCAGCACCCGGGGCGCAGAGCCAGGCGGATCTCTGTGAGTTTGAGGCCAGCCTGGGCTACAGAGTGAGTTCGAGGCCAGCCTGGGCTACAGAGTTCCAGGACAGGCTCCAAAGCTACACAGAGAAACTCTGTCTTGAAAAAGCAAGCAAACAAACAAACAAACAAACAAACAAACAAACAAAATACATACTTTTCAATATCCCCAAACACAAGCAGCCACGCCTTAGAAATGCCTTCCGTTGGAGGAGTCCAACTATGATGCCATTACAACCACCCAAGCCTGGGAGTTCAGGTTTGCAATTCTAATTCTGTTTTCAATAAATGGTAAAATTAACACACACTTTTAGGTTAAAAACAAGTTCATGTGGCTACCACCTAAAATCGTGATCTACAAACCTTGGCATGCTCTGCCTTGGACACGTGACTGAATGTTGACTACTTGAGATCCCTGAACCTAAGACTCAGTTTGGCAGCCGGTCATGGCGGGTCATGCCTGTAACCCCAGCCTTTGGGAGACAGACACAGGAAGGACCAGGAGTTCAAGGTCAGTCTGGGCTACAAGGTGAGACCCTGTCTTGAACAGCAAACACAAAGAAAGACCACTTCTGGACTCCTTGTGGCTGAGCCCAAGGTCAGGTTTACATGCTTGACCTGAGAGCCCTTGGGACGGGGAAGCTCTAGAAGACAAAAACAGCTTGGATGCCAGGAGAAACTCAAGGAAGGCCTGTGTCCGGGAAGGAGGCTGACCCAAGGCGTGGGGCACGGGGGAGCAGGCTAATGGCTGGGGCCAACACTCAGCCCACCTGCGTGGGGCCGCCTTCCGCCTTCCTGACGCTCAACTGGGCTGCCCGTGCTCCCTGCCCTCCAACGGCCTCTCACTTGCCAGCAACATGCCCAAGTGCAGGTGCAGGGACGGGTGAGTGACAGGTGCAGGAGCAAGCGCAGTGAGGTTTGTCCTCAGGAACGCTGGAGTGGCAGGGGAGCAGTGGAAACAGAGTGGGAGGTAAGCTGCCTTTGGGGCAGGATTTAGATAGTCATCGTGCCTCACCCCAGAACCGAAGTGTTCTCTGACAGCTGAGAGCCCTCAGCTTCTGAAGCCGGTCAGGCCGAGCTAAGGACAGGATAAGTACTTTAAAAAACAACTTTTTTTTTAAATGATAAAAATAGTACGTTGAAAATGAATGTGGGAAATTCATAAAAACACAGACACAAAATAAAAACACAGGATGCGTGCCACTTCTGCAGATAACCAGTCTTACTATTTTGGTGTTTATTCTTCCAAGATAAAATACAACCGCACATAACATATTGTTATGCTAAAATAACTATCTATTACATGCTCACAGATAATATATAATTATTTTTAAGAGAAGTGGGATCATATTGTATACATTCTTTTAAGACCTCATTTTTTTTCCAACAGTTGTCACGTGATCCCAATAAACATTCCTTTGTCCCCTCATTCTAGCTTTTATTGTTTATTTATTTTTATGGTACTGGGGAGCCGAGAGCCTTTTGGATGTTCTGCAAGAGCTCTGCCATTGTGCAAGCCAAGCCCTTTCTCCAATTCCTTTTCTAAATAAAAAAAATTATTTTATGTGTACCAAGTATGTCTGCTCACCGTGTGTAGGCAGTGCCCATGGAGACCAGAAGAGGGCATCTGATTCCCCAGGACTGGAGTAGCAGATGGCTGTGAGATGGAGTGTGGACGCTGTGGTTCACATCTGGTTCCTGCAAAAGAGCAAAAGAGTAGCCAGTCCTCTTAGCCACTGGGCCATCTCTCTAGCCCCATTCTTTTTCCTTTAAAAATCTTTTACTTTGTGTGTGTGTGTGGTGTGTGTGTGTGTGTGTGTGTGTGTGTGTGTGTGCCCACCCACTGAGGCCAGAAGAGGGTATTGGATTCTTTGGAGCTGCTGAGCCATCTCTCCAGCCCCCCAGCCACGGTTTTTAATAGACTGCAGTAATTAGTTAATCTGAGGTTGACTGATGCTCAGGTTGTTTCTGATTAGTCCCTAGTGTAAAATTTCTCTGCAATAAATGTGTCTACTAAAAATCTTGGTCTTGGGGCTGGAGAGATGACTCAGAGGTTAAGAGCACTGGCTGCTCTTCCAGAGGACCTGGATTCAATTCCCAGCACTCACATGACAGCTCACAACTGTCTATAAATCCAGTTCCAGGGGACCCGGCACCCTGACACAGACATACATGTAGGCAAAAACACCAATGCGCATAAAATAAAAATAAATAAATTAAAAAATCTTGGTCTTATGGTGATGTATATTTATATGAGGCATGCAGAAAATGTTTGTAATATCTTGGTTATGATTGTAGATCGTACATGATGGCATTGCTTAAGAATGCTTTGCTTGTAAAACGTGAAGGGACAATCAAGGCTCCTGTTCTGATTTTCAAGAAGGCCTCTGAAGCATCAAGCCATCTCCTCTTGTGTGGTGTCACTAAACAACTCTCGGTGTTAAGCATTTGTATCAAGTTGCTGAACAAAGTTAAGAGCCACATTAATTCACCAGCTTGAGAAGACTATTTGGCGAGGGTTGGGTATACAATTTTTAAACCCTCTTTACATCCCAAGGTAGAAAGATTACATTTATATTGACTAGAGCTATTCAAAAAGTACACTTTTCTTTTTTCTTTTTCTTTTCTTTTCTTTTTTCTTTCTTTTTTTTTTGTTTTTCAAGACAGAGTTTCTCTGTGTAGCTTTGGTGCCTTTCCTGGAACTCACTTGGTGGCCCGGTCTGGCCTCAAACTCACAGAGATCCGTGTGGTTCTGCCTTCCAAGTGCTGGGATTAAAGATGTACACCACCACTGCCCAGCAAAAAATACACTTTTCTATTCTGTAGAAGCAGGAAAGAAAAAGAAATCATACAGAAAATAAACACACCATTCTGGGTGTGTGTGTGAAAGTTTGGTTTTTATCTTTAAAATGAATGAATGCCTATTAATGGATTTGCTATCCCAAGGGTTAATATCTCTTTAAAGATGTGATTTGGAAGCCAGGCGGTGGTGGCGCACGCCTTTAATCCCAGCACTTGGGAGGCTGGAGCCAGGGGGAATCTCTGTGAGTTCGAGGCCAGCCTGGTTTACAGAGCAAGATCCAGGACAGGGATCAAAACTACACAGAGAAACCCTGTCTCAAACAAATAAAAGAGAAGCCCCCCAAAATGTGATTTGGGCTGTCAGCTTTCTTTTCAGAACTCCCCAGCAGCATACACACGGCGCCGCCTCTGGTCACCCTTTCAAGCTGTGTGTATGCAGTCATGACTGTAGTGTCACCAAAAGACAGAGGCCCAGAGTCTCCCACTTTTGTTGTCAGCGTCAATCTTCTTGCTCAAGATACCGTAGGCTGCTTGTATGGAATTCTAAGTACAGCCTTTTAGCTTCTCTTCCTGGCCTCATTACTCTCTTCTCACCCTCCCCACGGTCAGTCTCCCATAGAGTGGTCAGGATTACCTTTTTAAGAAGTGTGCGTCCTATGACTTTTGCTTCTGCCATGACAGGGTGGATTGTATCATCAGATGTGGATGCCTTCTGAGAACAATGTAAAAGATCTTCAGCAACACACACACACACACACACATGGCTGCTTTAATTCATCAGAAAGCAGTCAACTCGGATAGTACTGACGTAAACAATTGTGGAGAGAGGAAACAGTTTGAAGCGAGGGAGATCACTTCTATTGCTTTATCATCAAGCGATTTGTCCATTTGCTTGGGAGACATTGCGGCAAGGCAGAAAACGGTCTAAATCCTTGGCAATACTGCAGGGCTGGAAAACTGCAGTCCACTGGCTGGCGAGGTGGCCCAGTGAGTGAAGGTGCTTGCCACCTTACTATCCTGCGTTCCAAGCCTGGAGCAGACAGCTGACCCCTGCAAGTTATCCTCTGACCTCCGCATGCAGGCCATCCAAATACATTTTAAAATGTAATTTAAAAATTGGAATCTGGGGCTGGAGAGATGACTCAGAGGTTAAGAGCACTGGCTGCTCTTCCAGAGGACCTGGGTTTAACTCCCAGCAACCACGTGTTGGCTCACAAACATCTATAGTGAGATCTGGTGCCCTCTTCTGGTGTGCAGACATACATTCAGGGAGAACACTGTATACATAATAAACAAACAAACAAACAAAATCATAAAAAAAAAATTGGAATCTAAGCTGGCTGTATTGGTGCACACACTACACAGTGAGTTCCAGGACAGCCAGAGCTACATAGAAAGACCCTGTTTCAAAACAAACAAAAACCAACCAAAACAACCAACCAACCAACCAACAAAAACAATGGAATCCAAAGCAACAAGAATTTGAGGAACAAAGAGTAGGTAAAGAGCACAAGAGAAGTGAGCCCCACATCCCAAGTAGCCCTTTCATTCAGATAATTTGCTAAATCACACTGGATCCGAGTTGGGGAGGGGGATGGTAAGAAACAAAGCAGAGGGCTACTGTGGAGTGAAGTATAGCTTTCGGCCTCAGAGAGCGGCAGGCTCAACCCTGGAGTCCAGCACCTGACGAGAAGGCGGGGTCTGGAAGCTGACATGGTGGCATGCCCCTGTCATGCCAGCACTCGGGAGCTACAGACAGGAGGACCTGAGTTGAGGTGCCAGCCTGCACTACCTATCGAGAGCCCGGGGAATATCCGGAGCAGGAGTGGGTGAGGCTGTTCCGTGAGGACAGGATTCACGTTATCACACAGGCGCTGATGCATTTAAGAAGGAGGATAACCAGAAACACACACACACACACACACACACACACACACACACACGGACTCAAATGTGAAAAAGATGGGATAGAAGAAAGGATTAGTAAACCTGAAGACAGGTCAGTAGGAAATACTCAGTGTAAAGCACTGAGTGAAAAATACAGACAAGCACATAGCTGCTGCTGGAGCATAGTGTAAGGTTTGAATACGGCAATTAGACTCTCTTAAGAAAGCAGGCAGGGGTGCTAGCTGGGAGTAGTACTGGCTGAATTTTCACTACTGGTGAAAGACACTAAACCATAGATTCAAGAAACTGTGAATCTCAGTCAAAATGAATACAAAACTCCATACCCAGAGGTGCTGTAGTCAGACTCCTGAAACCAAAGTCAAAGGCATGCACACCTTTAGAAGTGCATACAGGGGGCTGGAGAGATGGTGCAGTGGTTAGGAGCACTGGCTGCTCTTCCAGAGGACCCGGGTTCAATTCCCAGCACCCACATGGCAGCTTACAAGACAGCTGTAAAATAAAATAAAAGTTGAATAAATTATTTAAAAAAAAAAAAAGAAGTACATACAGGGGGCTGGAGAGATGGCTCAGTGGTTAAAAGTACATGCTATTCTTCCAGAGGACCGGGGTTCAATTCCCAGCACCCACATGACAGCTCACAACTGTCTGTAACTCCAAGATCTGACACCCTCACACAAACATACCTCCAGGCAAAATACCAATGCACATAAAATAAAATAAAAAATGAAAAGACATAGAAGTAGATACGGCTCAAGGCAGGTTTACAATGGATGTTAAGGCCACACGGTCATCTTCAAAAGGCTGAAAGAAAGTAGGTGTCCATTTAGAATTTTTTCCCCTTTTGAGTATCCCAGGCTGGCCTCAGACTCACTGTTTAGTCAAGGATGACCTTGAACTCCTGGTCCTCCTGCCTCCACCTCCCAAGTGCTGGGATGACAGGTCTGTGTCACCAGAATCCAACTCAGGGGAAGCACTCTTAACCCTCACTTCCCAGCTCTAAAGGAAGATCTTCAGGCAGAAAAACGACTCCCACAAAAGCACAGAAATACAGGAGCAAATCACTCCAAAGAAGTAAATCAGAGGTAATGCCGAACTGCTGTCTTGAACTTAAAACAATGTCTTCAGTCTAAAAACATATGAAGAGTCCCGTCTTACCCATCCATCAAGATGGTTTCTTTCTTCTTGCTTTCTACATCATATATTCCCTAGGCTGAGGAAAGTTTACAATTTAGTGCTTCCAATATTTTTTGGTTCTCTAAAAGTAGCATTAGATGAATAATAATAGCTATTATTGGGGATATTATTCATTACCATGTATTTTATTTTCTACGAGAATCTACCTGAAATTAGGGTAATTTTCCTTACCCTTTTCTTCTTAAGCAACCAGGAGGATAGATATGTCACTCTTTTATTTCTTTCCTTTTTTTGTTTTTGTTTTTGTTTTTTAAAGATTTATTTATTATGTATACAAGTATTCTACCTGCATGTGTCCTGGCAGGCCAGAAGAGGGCGCCAGATCTAACTACAGATGATTGGGAGCTACCATGTGATTGCTGGGAATTGAACTCAGGACCTTGGAAGAACAGCCACTGCTCTTAACCTCTGAGCCATCTCTCCAGCCCTGTTTGTTTGTCTTTTGAGACAGAGTTTCTCTGTGTAGCCGTGGCTGTCCTGGAACTCTGTAGACCAGGCTAGCCTCGAACTCACAGAGATCCACCTGCCTCTGCCTTCCGAGTGCTGGGATTAAAGGCACATACCATCACCATTGGCCCTAATTCTTCATAGATATTTGGATTTTTAAAATGTTTTATTCAAGCTGGGCAGCGGTGGTGCATGCCTTTAATCCCAGCACTCGGGAGGCAGAGGCAGGTGGATCTCTGCGAGTTTTGAGGCCAGCTAGGGCATACTAGTGAGATACTGTCTCAAATCTATTTCTGTATGAAGAATTGACAACAGCTAACAGGCAGAGTCAAACAATTTGATTTAAATGACAATGCTTTGTATTGTATGAGGAATGATAAAATACCAGTTATAATAGACTGATAATTTAAGGATAAATGTAATCTCCAAGGCAACTATTAAAAAAGACTAATGAATGTGCAACTAAGCTGATGAAATGAAAAAATATTTAAAGTTCTAATTATTATCAAAGACAGGTGTAAACTAAATAAAAATTACAAACATTCTTTGAGACAGGTCAATATCTCTATGTAGCTCTGGTGGTCCTGGAACTCGATATGTAGACCACGCTGACTTCATGGAGATCTGCCTATCTCTGTTTGCATGAATGCTGGGATTAAAGGAGTGTACCACCATGCCTGGCTTAAAATCATTTAGAAAGATTTATTTTATTTTATGTGTCTGAATGTTCTGCCTTGAATGCCTGGTGCCCTGGGAGGTCAGAAGATGGTGTTGGATCTGCCAGAATGGGAGTCATAATGGCTATGAGCTACAAGATGGGTGCTGAGAACCAAGCCTGGCTCCTTTGCAAGAGAAACACATCCTCTAAACTCCAGACCCAAAACTAAATAAAAAATTGAGTGTCTTTTCCTTTTGTGTTCTTTCTACTGTGAGTCTGTGTCTTTCATCCAATTTTCTTTTAGGGTGCCTTCCTTACTGATTTTAACTTTTTTTTTTTTTTTTAAGATAGGTTCTCACTATGTAACCCTGGCTGGCTTGCAACCCTCGATGTAGACCAGGCTGGCCTGGAACTCCCTGAGATCCTCCTGTCTCTGCCTCCCAAATGCTGGGATTAAAGGTGTGTGCTGCCTTGCCAGGCTCTTAGATGACTGTAAACGTATGTAACTAGGGACATGTCCATGTGAATGCTAAAGATGTTTCATTGCTGGACTAATCAAATCTTTATGCTTTTATTCTTAGTTGGAACATGAAGGGTGATGACCCTAGTCGGAAGGGTGTCCCCGGGAAGTCTTAATGTTTTCCATGCTAGTACAACAGGCCTGATGAACTGGACCGAATTGAGGAGGCAGAGGAAGCAAACGTGGAGTGATGCACTGTTGTTATTTAGAGAGTAAGGAATTGTCTGAACCAGTCAATTCCTGAAAAAGGAATGGTGAATGCTGAAGGAGCATAAATAAACCCTGCGAGAAATATACAGAAGGCTCGGGCAGAGCTGCTGGGAGGCGACACCCCAGTAGGGATGAGTGACTAGAACCAGCAGGTGGCGCTCTAAAGACATCCCATCGCTGTTCAGATTTCCACCCTTGTCCAAGGTCTCGCTGGTATATCCAGAATGTTGAAGCTGAACCAGTGTGGAGAGCTTCCCAGTTCTAGCTTTTGACTCTGTGCTTCATCCAGGGGTGAAATTCTCAAAATCCAGAGCCCTGTGAGGTTTAGGGTTTTGTTTTCTTATGTTTGCTTTGCTTTTGGATACCTGTACAACACCACCCATCAATTCAGTGTGAGCCTATGTGGCCTCTCTTTGAAGAGCACGCCGGGTACCTGGTTTTCCTGTGATGATGTAAATTCTGATACTGTCGGGTGGGGCCTGATTCTGCTTTTCTTTTTTCTTTTTTTTTCTTTTCTTTTTCTTTCTTTC
>CABHPQ010121690.1:3907-22113 GCA_902168405.1 Peromyscus aztecus | reverse complement strand
TCAAATGACACTAAGATGCCATCTCACTAACAACCTCATAGCTTGAGTGAGCTCTACTGACACTGGGGGAATCTTCATAACTAACTGTGTGACTTTTTTTGAGCCCACCAATCTCTAAAATTCTGAGGATCTTCCCTGGGTGATTGTTCACTTCAGAGGTCGCATCCCTACTACTCTCCATTATCTGACCTCATTTCTAAGCATCCTTTCTTTCTCAAATTATTGATTATTAATCTTAAGGATGGGAAAATCCAATCCTGGATAGTGCATGCAAAGTGAGCTTTCAACTTCACTTAGATAAAATTTCTAATGAAGCAGAGGGCTAGATTTCTGGCTTTCAAGGGAGGATCTACCTAAAGACTTCCACTGGGAATCCAGAGGCTCCTGAAAATGGCATCTTGGTTTCAAGTCCCTTTTGGGTGAGGTATGTAGACGGGATGAAATAGCTATACCAGGTGACATCAGCACATGAACATTCTACTGTATCCTGGAGAGCCCTGGCATTCCATGTGATGTCACCAGTGTTGTGGCAACAGCAACTGTCATTGGGGCATTGGTGCAGTGTCTCGTGTTTCACCTACAGACATGCTGACTAGACTGAACAGGATTCTTGGGAGACAGGATGATGAGCACAGGGAGACCAAAGGGAGGCAGAAGGAAGACGGCCTTCAGTCTCCATGTCACACATCAAGAAAAAATGGTTCTTGGGAAAGTATAGTGAGTCCTAGGAAAGGGATGGGGATCTTTCTGAAGGAGGAAGGCTTCAGCTGATCCTTCCAGGAGTGGGGCTAAGCAGATGAGAGTTTCTGAGAAGCAATGGGCCTATCCTGGTTCTCTTAGTTCTTCAAGAGCAGAACAAAGTTGAGGATTTTCAAGGTTAGTTTGGCAGAGAGCCAAGGATGGTCAAGGCTGCAGCTGCTCTGTTGAGGGCCCTCTGCTTTCACTCTGGGTGGGAAGGAAGCACAGAGGGACTAAAGAGGTTACAATACCAGCCCTGCACCCACACTGGATGTCTTTTAGTGTGTGTCACTAATAGGGAGAGTAAAGTCCCTTGGCCAGAGCTAGAGGTTCTCACATTTTAAATAACAACCACTAGCAGGGCAGGAGCCACCAAGTATTGCTGCATGTCAGTGATCCCTAAGGTTTCTGAGTTCCTGCCCTCTCACTAGCCAGTCATCTTTCCTCTATCTTGAGTGCAGGATGGGACATCACTCTTCCTGTAAATATTTGTTCTTGGTGTCAGAGGGCTCACCTGTGGATGCCCAGTTCATAGGTATTTTCAGTCACACCTTTCAATAGTTGATAACACCCTTGCTAACATCATGATGGATGGAATGTATTCTGCTGAAGCTTTTGGCAAAAGTTTCATCATTACCTGTGTGACTTATCATTGTTCTGACAGGAGCCACATAATCCTCCACCATCCCCATACATTGTAACTGCCCTGTGGATCTTCTGTAATGTGCTTGTTCACTTCATGGAATTGATTTTCCTTCCACATTATCCTGAGCTAATTTCTAAGCATCCTTTATTTCTCATCTTATTAGTTAGCAATCTTCAGGATGAGAAGAGCCATTCCTGGGCAGTATTTGGAAATTGAGTCTTGCCCTGCACACATGATGAACTATTGAATTAGAATGAACTAGATTCTAATGAATCAGAGGGATCTCTGGATTGGAAGGAGGAGGTGCTGAAGGCCTTCCCCTGTGTCTCAGGGAAGACTCCTGGAAAGGACAGCTTGGCTTTTGGTGAATTGGGGAAGAGTTTGCTATCAGATAGGTGAAGGCTGTTGGCAGTGACCCTAACAGTCCCTTCTCTGGAAATTCTATTGTATCCTGGAGAGCCAATGGCATCTTCTGTGAAATCACCAGTGTTGTGGCAATGCCAACTGCCCTTGAGGCATTCATTAAGTACTTACTTGGTTCACCAATGGACATGCTGGCGTTGTGATGGGAGCTACTTAGGGAGAAGCACAGCGATCTGAGTGAGTGAGGTCAAGGGTCTGGGTCTCATTTGCTTGGCAGGGGTCATATGAGATCAGAGTCAGAAACAGCATGGAAGGAGGAACGTCCCCTACAAAAATCAAACAATGGATCTATTTTAAAATTAATAAGTAGACTTTTTTCTTTTCTTTCATGGCATAGAAGTAACTTCCCAGGAAATGTCTGGTTTGTCTCACTGGCTTCACACATGGAACCTGACATTTTGATGCTCACTCTAACATGTATATGTCTGTGTTCTTAGGAACGATTCCTCCTCATAGTTTTATAGAGTACTGTATTTCAGGAAAGTGCTGTGGGTGACCTAAGTAGCCCCCTACTGACTGACCTGGGGCTGTTTTCATATAATATGCACTGTAATCTGGTCAAAAGTTGTTGGGTAATGACAATGGGTGACTCCCATTGTCAATTGTTATCAATGTCTTCTGTGTCAGAATCCGGGTAGGCTTGGTGAGGAGACTATGATGGGTCAACTTGGATCTGTCAGGAGGCTTCATTTCCAGCCATCTTCCATGAGTACTTGGTCTTGTGTGGTCAAAATCATTTGTGCAGAGGTTGTTATTTATCTGTACAATCAGTGAGTCTGGCAATAAAAACTTCCCTAGGAGGGGAAAAAAGTTCAGGCCAGGGCAGAAGAGCCTGGCTGTGTCTAAGAGGCTTGTAGACAGCAGGGAGGAAACACTACCTCTCCCTGTAGTACAAAAGGTGTTCTAAGATTCGTGTATTCTCCCTTGCTTTTCTGGATTCAAAAAAGGTGTGTGTGTGTGTGTGTGTGGTTGTATGTGTGTGTGTGTGTGTGTGTGTGTGTGTGTGTGTGTGTGTGTTGTTTTATGTGTTTCTTTGGGGTATGAGAATATGTGTTTGAGCCTCTATGTGTATGTTCACTCACTCATGGAACATCTTTAAGAATGATGGAGAGAGGGGCTGGAGAGATGGCTCAGGGGTTAAAAGCACTGGCTGCTCTTCCATAGGTCCTGAGTTCAATTCCCAGCAACCACATGGTGGCTCACAACCATCTACAATGAGATCTGGTGCCCTCTTCTGGCCTGCAGGCCGAACAATCACTGTATACATAATAAATAAATAAATCTTTTTTAAAAAAAAGAAAGAAAGAAAAGAATGATGGAGAGAGACTTTAATGAGAAAGTACTGTGCCTAATCTGGTTAATACCACTTTGCATCAGTCAAAGAAAAGTTGGAGAGACCCATCATTCTGTATGTCTACACAGTTAACAAGAACAAAAGACAAAAAATTGGATGCAATCTAGAAGTATTTCAGGTATTTGTGGAGGCAGAATTATTTATCTGCAAAGAAGTCATTTGCAGAAAAACAAAGTAATGGGGTCGGTAAAGGTGAAAAAGAGGCTACTGAGAGGCAGGAAAGGCTGCCTGAGGGTGTGTGTCCTTCCCTGCTCTGGGTGAATGGTGGCTGACCACTGATGACTTCCCTGCATCCTGTTTTGTTCTTCTCCTCATCGTCTGCTGCCATTTTCCTTTCAACTTTGCCTAACCTTGGTTCAGCTAACCGTGACCATGGAGCTTGTTCTGGATTTTATTGTCTGAGAAATTCTGAACTGCAGAGGTGCTTGTGGCTGCATCTCAGCCCAGCAGAAGTCCCACAGCTATGCTGAGTTGTGAGAAGAGGCTGTCTCAGTGCACCCCTTAGACTCATCATACTCTAAAGCACCCACTCCATGTTGTGTCTGCAGCACTCAGAAACTGCTTTTATTCCAAACTTCTTCATACTGAGTGAAAATCGGCCTGATGGAGGGTTGGGAGAAATGAGACCTATCATACATTGCTAGCAGTCAGTGTAAGATGGTGCAGCCCTGTGAGAAGCTATGTACAATTATTCAGAATGTTGAATGCAGACTCCAGTGGTCCATTGATTCCAGAATGTAAAGTAGGTGTCCATAAAGAATATGGGACAACAGGGTTACAGCAGGACTCATCAGAACATCCCCAGGTAGAAACTATTCAGATGCCCATTCTTGATTAGAGAAAACACACAATGTGGTCCATGGAATATTGTTAAGCATGGAATAACACATGCAATCATTAGGCTGTGAGTTAGTCAACTTTCTGTTATTCAAAGAAATTCCTGACACAATCATCTTACTTGGAGAAAAGGTTAATATAGACTCCTGACTTTAGAGATTTTTTTTTTTGTTTTCTGAGCTCATTTCTTTGGGCCTAAATTGAGGCAACCTGTGGTTTAGAGAGCTTCTTTAGGAGGAAGCTGCCCTCCTTGGAGACACTGAGAAGCATTGAGTGAGAGCAAGGGGCTGGTCCACTGCCATCCAGTGGTCCTCTGCTGGGGAACTAAGCCTTCAATGTACAGACTTGGGAACTTGCTAGGAGAGCTTAGATTACTGGAACCCCGGATTTCACCTGTCGGTGTACAGGTTTATAAGGCAAGCACTTCATTGACTTATCTGTACACTGAGTTCTTCTCCCATGTCTTAATCTGACACAGAGGCAGGCAAAACACCTGCACATATAAATTAAAAATAAAAATGAAAATTATCAAAACAGAGTAAAAGTACACAATCTTCTCCACATCCCTGAGCTCAGAGTTTCCTGTTTTCCTGCCTCTGGGCTGGAATATGGGTAGAGAGGGTGTGCATTACTGAAAGATAACTTTCTTCATAGTATCCCAGGTGATCTCGTATTACATCAGTGTTATCTAGGAAACTAAAAATGGATGCAATGTAGTGTGCTTGTGTGTGTGCATCCATATACGTGTGTGTTCAAGTGTGTGTGTGTGTGTGTGTGTGTGTGTGTGTCTTCATGCATCTGTATGTCCATGGGTGCAGGAAACCCTCTCCTAAAAACACAATCTTCTAATGAACAGGAACATCAAAGACATGAGGAAACTCTTCAGTCCCTACTGAAGCAGAAGGAGCTGCTCACTGGGCAAAGGGACTTGGCAGTAAAACTGCAGCATCACTTCACTGTGTCCCAGATGAGGTAGGAGCCCAGGCTTCCAGAAACAGATGGATCCAAGTGGGTCCACTGTACCTGGATCTCTGTCCTCTTTGAGTTTCTGTTCAATTGGCAAAGCTTCCAGCCATAGAAAGGGAAAGAACACCTCAGAGTGTCATTGCTGGCTCAGTCAACAGGAAAAATGTCCAGGAAGCAAAATGCTTTCTCCTTAGTCTTATAGGGATTGTGTCCCCTTCTTCCATTCTGAGTCCTCTAGTATGCTCTGAGTATCTCATCTCTCAGATTAGATCTCCCCACAAATATTCCCATGGCAGCGAGAAACCTAGAGGGGATCATCAATCATGAAGGGAAGTGCATCCTCTTGCAACTTTATTTTCCATCAGGAACATCACTTTAGAGATAAGTTTCTACCCTTTGGCAGATAGCATACAGCAGCCTACTGCTGATCGCTGGCTCTCTGCACTGTTTATCAGTCTCTCATGAGAAGATTTACACTAGTCATAAACAGAGTAGGAGTTGACAAGTTAATCCCATGCAGGGGTCTGGGCTGTAGGAATAATCAAAGCCTATTCTGCATTGCTGTGTAGGCTCCACTAGAGGGCAGGCATAGAGTTTTCCAGGAGGTTCACATTCATCTAGTATCTAATCAAGGCCAGCTGCATCTCTCCTGACCTGTGCCTCAGACCTTGTCATACTGATATTTCTCCAAAATGATGTCTTTGGACTGTTGGAGAAATATGCTGTTTTTTCTAATCCAGCACAGTGTGTATTTTCCAGTTCAACTTCTAGCAGGTTTTAAAAGTTGATGCTCTCTGACCGTTTCCCTTGCGGAAGCAGGGAATGAACTCATCTGAAAGGTACTGCTTGCTTGTCTAGCTGAGTAGATCTGGTGGGGGCTCAAAAGCTGACATGGCAGGTCCCCACCAGGCTTCTGCTCCAGGTGCCTTCTTCCCCTAGGTTTGAAAACCTCCAGCAGAAACTGGAGGAGACCACAGCCCAGGATGAGAGCCTCCTGCAGATGGAGCTGCTGAAGCAGAAACACTATGTCCCAGGCAAGTCAGCCACCACTGAGCCCCATCCCCAGCAGCCACGGTGTTCATGGGGTGTGTTTCCTTCCTTAACTTTTGTTTACCAGGGATGAATAGGCTCTGATTTTCTTGCCAGTGGCACAGCAAAACTGTTTCTGAATCATATATATATATATATATATTTTTTACTGATTTTCCCTGACAGCACCTGTTAAGAAGACTGAGAAGGCTGGAAGAAGCCAGAGACACCTTGAAGGCATGACATTCTATACTCCAGCTTCAAGGCCTCCTCAGAAAATGCTACCTCTTTTCAGCTTTGAACTCACTAGTGATACAAATATCAACCTACCATCAGGCAATGAAGCCACAATCTGATAATACATCTGTTGACTCACTATTTCCAGAGAAAAGTTTGTGTCAGAAATAAGTCTAAAATACAGAGAACACAAGACAAATTACCAAGAACCCTGACTCCATATGTGATGGGAAATCTGACAAGTAAGACAGTGTTAATGTCACACTGCCATCTGGATAGACCACACCAAACGCACAAGAGTGTCTCTAGTGCAATGCTGAAGCTGACGCCATGTCATGGGCAAGTGTTGCTGAAGATAATTCACTACAGAAAATAAACCAGTTCCTCACCTCATTTGCTCTTCCATAATGAAATTCCAAAGGAAACTGAAATTTCCTTAATTTTTTTGTTTTATATCTTGGGATATTTATGCTTTGGTTTTTGGTTTTCTTCATTTTCATTTAAGGTTTTGTTAATTTTTGTTATTACTTTTCTCTTGTCATTGTTTTAATAGTTTGCTAAGGCTATACACTGTATATAATGACACTGTTTTGAAAGCCCCCATTGAGTAAAATGAATGTATTTTATGAATAAAATAAATTTCAAACTGTTCACTCTGAGACTCTTCTTTAGTCAGGTGTGGTTTCACACTCCTGTAAACCAGGAACTCACAGGCTTGGATGCATCTCAGTAAGTTCCAGGAAGCTCAGGCTGCACAAGGTTTTTCCAGTCATGGGTCTCAGGGATACCTTGGATGTGGATAGCATAGCCTACTCCATGGATACCCACTACATAAGAGAAAAACTAGACATATTGTATCCTTGAGGTTACATATTAGGTACCAGTAAAATGTGGTAAACTGTACACACATGTTCACGAATTCATCATGTACACCAACTTAAAGGGAAACACAAGTATATTGCTCCAGGCATCTCTGGAAATAAGAATATTCATTAAAATTGTATAAAAGAAATCAAGAAATGAAAAGCATTCTGCCTCTGGTTGTCTTGAAATATAACATGAGTGATATCCGAACAGCAGAGATAATTCCTTCAATACATGTTGGGATATTTTGTGGTGCTTTTCTTTATACTTACAGTGTTTTGCAACCATGTACATGCAATTCCCAAAGCGGCCAGGTGAGGGCAGAGTCCACCTGGAATTTAAGTTAAAAAGGTTTGTTAGCTGTCCTGTGGGTCTTCTGAGACAGCAACAAATGCTCTTAATGGATGAGCCATCTCTCCAGTCCCTGAAATTGATCTTTGTCCTCCCAGCGATGTGTGCTGTATTAGGTGGATTGGATCACTCCCAACCAAAGACTGAAGTTTCTTAGAATCTGTAGGGACAGGTATGCTAATTGTCCTAGGCTTCCACACATCCATTCAGGGCTCTCATAGGTTCAGGATCCTGCCCCAGTCTCACTGACTGTCAGACTGGAACAGATTTGCTAGATCTCTTCTAAGTTGACAATACCTTTTAAGCCTGTCTGATAAAATGCAGAATTGAATAGACTCTCCTGGGGGTGGAGGTAGATTGAGGAATCCCTCTTGATGGGAGCAATGATGGGAGGAACCTCATGACTAGGTGGAGTGGATGGAGACTGCATCAGGGGCCACATGTCTCTGGTGCAGAGTGATTCTGTGCAAGACTAAAAAGGAGAGAGGTGGTTGATGCTTCTCTTTTACCACAGCAGATCTCAGATTATATTGAGAAAGTTCTTCCAGATGACTGATTTACTCTGGTGAAGCTCCTCTGGAATAGATCTGACTCCTGACACTGACAGTGAGGCAGAGATTTGATGTGTAAAGAAATTCTTCCCCTGGGTCTCCGGACTAGAGCTGTCACAACAAGGGTAAAAAGAAGCTACTCTTCTCTGATCTTCATGTGGGTTGGAGCGATTTGCCAGGTTTCGTACCACAGAAGCTGAGACATCTGGTTTTTCATTTCTCACTTAAGCTAGAATCTCTCCATCTCATATAATTGCTCATTTAATTAGATTACTGTGTGTTCCTTTTGAGAAATTTCAGACTTGTGTTACTTTACTTTCTTGCCCAGTGATTCTGTGCAATTCATACCTGAGATAAGGCTGTTGTGAGGCCCAAACTACTCTAAAAGTTCTATCCCTATCTGGTGTATTGGTCAGGGTTCTATTGGGTAACAACTTACAGAATGTATTTCTATGTATACAGAAGGCTATTTTTGGGAATGATTTAGAGGCTCTGGTTCAGCTAATTGAACATTGGCTGGCTTGACGGCAAAGTCCAAGAATCCAATAGTTGCTCAGTCCACTATGCCTGTTGTCTCAACCCATCAGTAGTGTAGTCTGGAATCCCAAAGAAGTTGGCTCCAATGCCAGTGAAGGAATGAACTTGCTAGCAAGGTGAGAGCAAGCAGCTAAAGAGACCCATGCATGCTCCGTGATTTGTGGTTCAGGGTCTGAGTCACTATGAGTCTAGGTTGGTTAGTTCTGTGGGATGCTTGTGGGGCTCCTGACTCTACTAGCTCCTACAAAAATTTAATCGTTTATTCATTGTTTTATGTACATTGGTGTTTTGCCTTCATGAATGCCTGTGTGAGGGTGTCAAATCCTCTGGAACTGGAGTTACAAACAGTTGTGAGCTGCATTCAATTTTTTTCATTATTTTAAAAATTAATTATTTCATATGATGAGTGAATAGAAATCTACTGATCAGAATTTAAAATAATAACATATATCCATTTACTTATTTTGAGAGGGGGAAATACATACATACATACATACATACATACATACATACATACATACATATGATAGGGAGAGAATGAACACACAATACACACCATGCCATTTTGACATTCTGTTCATATGAATGAACAAAGGAACACACAGATTAATGAACAAATTAGGAGGAGTGAGCTCTTCCCTTCCACCCAACTAGGCATCTCATTGGCCCTTCCCTGGTACTTCTCATGATCAACCCATGGCTTTTTACCTTAGAGGGTTTTCTTGTGGTTCTGCAACTTAAGAGAATATTTAATATTAAAGTGCATTGTGAAAATTTGTGCATAATTTTGTTTCAAATGAATGATACTCTTAATATATATGATTTCAACTGCTGTTCCAGAGTAATTCATGGGAAAAGGCAAAAGTGAAGTTACTCTGCCATGCAGGTGAGTGAGTTCACTGGAAATAACCAGTGAAAAAGCACCAAGGAAGGTTCCAGGGTGAGTCATTGTAATGCCATGTTCCTTCTTGGCATTGTGCCTTTGAGAGTCTGTCCTATGTGCCCCATGCACTTCTCAGGTCTAAGGCTATTAGTCATTAGTGCTCTGAGACCCCTGTGGACAGTTCAGGTTTCAGCATTTAACCAGTTCCAGCAATCATCACATATTATCCAATATAACATTCCTACATGGATCAAAATTTGCAAGGCACTTCAGAACTTAAGTAGCCTTTGTCGTTACTACACGTTTTAGAATACTAATGTCTCAAAGACTTAGTGAAAGAACATTCCAATTAGATGAATTACCTTGTATCTCTAGATACTTTTAAAACAAAAATTACTGAAAAGTTGATGCAAAATGACATGCACAGAACATGACATACTGAGATTCATCTTTAAATTTATATAAATGTTGCACTTCAGGATCAAATATGAACACAGTCATTAATTATACCCAGACCTTTGGCTTTATTTCATACTTGATGGCATTCAGAATATGCTATCTCCAAACATGGGGCTTGACGTAGGAAGTTATTTGAGTGGATGTATGAATGTGAGAAAGGACTCAGATCTTCCCCTGAAACTGCTCATGAAACCTAGAAAGGATTTCCTGACAATTTCCTGAAGCAGGTCAGAAGCACCATATGTCCCTCCATGGAGGAAAGGTGCAGCCTCATATCTGAAGACTGATGAAGGCACACAGAGAGGACATGATCCAAAAGCCCTCACTATTTGCCATTCATCTGCTTGACTCCTATTGCTTTCATTTTGACACATGTTTCATAACATTCTACTTTCCATCAACTCTAGAATAAAATCTCAGGTCTACTACATGCTGTCAGAGGCACAGTGCTGGCCCTGAGCCATGGTGCTTGTCCATGGCATGGGTGAACTGACTGGGATCACCAGGAGTTGAGTATCAGGTAAGGCCCCCCGAGTTGGGAAGGGTAGGGGTATTGGGAAATATGGGGAAATACATAAAGGCATTATTTTGTTGTAGGGAAGGAACTCAGGTGAACATCAAGGCTGTAGCCCACTCCAAGGGTCAGGACCATAATGAAATCTAGAGTAAGGGCCCATAATTTTGGGGCCATGTCCACCTCTGTCCATACACGTTGTAGAATTTGGGGACAGAGGCCTGATATGAGACCAGATGAGTGTTTGGAAGACTCCCTTTCTTTGGTAGCCTTGTTCAGGTCTCTAGCTGCCTGCAGGGTCAGTAATTCCTCTTGAGATGATCACCACAGCAGAATTGATGCCCTTTCACCATCTCCATGTGCTCCATGGGTCACTCTGACCTGTGCCTGGGATGTTACTTCTTAACTAAAGAGTGTTCTGGGGCTGCTGGGTGTCCCTTGGGACAGTTTTTGGCAGGAGTCTGTGAAGCTTGTGGTGACTGTTATTTGGTGGAGGCATAGGGACTCTTGGGGATGAACTACTCCTTTTTGCTTGCTCATCTTGTAGAGACTTTAAGCACAAGTGAGATGTTGGTGTCAAAGACTTTGTTCTTGTCTTTCATGCTTGGTAGCCTGGCTAGGGGTGGCATAGACCAGGGAATGAGACCTGTTCAAAGACAGTGCAGGCATGTACAGGGGTAACAGCTGCTCTCATACCCTCATACGTAACAAACAGTTTGAGTGAGAGATACCTTTTTCCATCCTTTCCCCTGATAGCTGGAAGCTCATTAAGTTGGGTCCAAGAGGCACCTCTCCAAATGAGTATGGTGCCTGGCTGGGTACACAGGGTTCCAGGATTCAGGGTTAGAGGCTCCCCAGGGCAAATGACAGTGAGGTGGGGATGGATGGCAGCTGATGATGCTATGTTCACTTTCTCCCAACTCCCTTGTTCACTCAGTGGCTGGGCATCAACACTATATGCTTTTATGATTAAGTAATTTGATACTGATTAAGTGAAGTCAAAATGTTGCTATTAATGTACATTTAAAGTACCTGACTCTTTAAATTGTAAATTAGAATATTTACTTAATATTATGTGAAAATATGCACATTTAAGGATTACTTCTTAAGCAAAGGATAGTCTATGTAATGACAATTAATTCTGGATGAAAACAATCTTGAAAAAATTATCTCATGTCTAAGCAACTTTTGGGTTTTTTTCTACCTTAGGAAGACTTGTGCTGTGAAAGTTTGTACTGGGTTAGTGTTCATGCTTTTCTTTTGGTAATCTCTGTTTTGTTGTGCAGTCCCTAAAAAGGAACCTAAGATGGGTAGAAACAAATGACAAGACTCTCCTCTTTTTAAAAAAAGTACTCTCCTCTCAAAAACGTCTTCTATTAGCCCCACCATAATCTGTTTTATTATGCCTTCTAAGTGTATCTTGGATGTTTGTTAATTTGAATGCAATAAGCCCCCATAAGCTCATAGGGATTGGCACTATTAGGAGGTGGGGCTTTGTTGGAGAGAGTGTGGCCTTGTTGGAGGATTATGTTACAGTGGGGGAGGGCTGAGATCTCTTATGCTCAAGCCATGCCTAGTGTCTCAGAGTACTTTTTGCTGCCTGTGGATCAAAATGTAGCTTCTTCTCCACATTTTTCTCCTTCTCCAGCACCATGTCTGCCTGCATGCCTCCATGTCCTGCCATGATCATAATGAACTAAACCTCTGAAACCGTAAGCCACCTGATTAAATGTTTTCCTTTATAATTGTTGCTGTGGTCATTGTGTCCCTTCACAACAATGAAACCCTAACTAAGATGGTAGGTATCCATCATAATCACAGAGAACAATGGACTCAAGAAAGAATTCTACTTCTGGATGACCCTTTGAGCATGGACTTTGGTATAAACCAGCTCTGCTGCAGAATACCTTGTAAGGGATTGTACGTTTAGGTGTATTTGTTACAAATGCTTTTAGAGCTGTCTCATCTTTATAGACACCACTGTAGAGCAAGCCAAGGTCAATCAATTCACCATGCTAAGTAGAAATCTGGGACAGCCATGTGTCATGCAGTGGGTAAGAGCTGATCTGTTGTTCTATACTGAGTAGCAGCGTGCAGAGTCAGAAATACCTTTCTCTTGTGTTCTGCCTTTTGCCTCCTATTACTTCAGACATGACCTTTCACCCATTTAACTAGAACTTTCCTAACACATTCAGTCAGCCCACCCAAGTTATACCCTTCCCATGCTACTCACCCTAGTTACCTCCGTGTCTTAAATGCCTAGTGTAATAAATGTTTCCTAAGTCTACACAGAAACATAAACTAGTACATGAAGAAATTAACAACTCGACTTCTAGGCAACTGGAAGATATTTTAGACAGAGACAGTAGTGGCCACTACCATCACGGAGAATGATATCTCATGACTTATATATATTGAAGACTGAATTATTCAGGTGAGAAAAAATTAAAAAATAAGATTAATATTAAAGTATTGAAATGATACACAGTTATAGAAAAAAGTGTTGAAGGAAGTATTGATATTCATTTCTAGATACTGAAAGCAAAGATTATTTCTCATGTTTCTGTTTTTTGAAAGTTACATTTTACATATCTTCTAATAAGGCAAAACAGTGTCTCTGTTGTGAATTAAAAAGTTATGCCATTCAAACAAACATAAAACAGGCACTCAGAGTTGAAGGTAGAAAAGAGCTAACACAGCAAGGTGGCCACTCGGAAAGTTCTGCTGCCTCCTTGACTGGTGTCTGGGAGTTGGGATTCCAGTTTAACTTTATATTTACATATACATGTATATGCAGTTAGATATGGTTGTACATATTATGTATACCATATACTTATAAAAACATGCACATAACTATATCCATAGCTCTGCATACAACAGGCATACCATACACATCCTTACCAATACCACAAGGGTTGTTTGTTTCTTTTTATTTTTTGTTATGCCAAATTATTCTACATGGAATTAATTTAATGTATATTTCTATGTGTGTGCATGTGTGTGGTTGTGTGCATGTGTGTGTGTGTGTGTGTGTGTGTGTGCATGCAAAGGTGTAGACAAATACATGTTTCTAAATGTATGAATGTGGGCACATATATGTGAGTATAATGTGGGAACAAGCATGTGTGTATTGTGGCACAACACTGATGGTGCCCTCATCCTTTATAATGGGCTAGGGACACTATTACTGTGGGGTGGGGCATGCTTGATCATACTTCATTCTGTGCATGGAACTTCCATGCTTCTAGAATACTGATGTTGTCTAAGATGTTGCTAACAATGTGTAGATGTTTCAGGATCTTTCTTAGATGGATATCTATAATCTATGCCATATGTTAAGTCCTTCAGATAACATTTAACACCAAGCCCATGTAAGTTTTCAGTTTCTCCTTCCTCTTCCACTGCACTTTCAGATTATAGTAAATCATCACCATCAAGTAAAGCTAAAAACACTTACTGGCCATCCAGAACTTGGTGAAGACCAGGAAATTGTGGGTTCCCAGGATACAATGATGTTGACAGGAAGACTTCCAGGTGGGATGCTCCTACTGCAACTGTTACCACAGGCCTCCAGGCTGAGACAGCAAAGAGGCATCCCTGCTGGGCAACCTTGTAAGTTCTCTTCTTCCAGATTCTGCTGCTGCAGACAGAAAAAGGATTTTAAATCTGTGATTAGATTTAAAATCTAATCTAATCTAATTAGATTTTATTGAGGCCACTCTCCCTAAATCCTGTTTGGCTTTGAGTATAGCATAATGCTTACACTGCATCTAGAAATAACAGGAAGAAATTCCCAAGAATTTTTCTTTTATAACTGAGATTTTATTGGTTGAGGACCAGTAGAAGAACATGTTGATTCAGTTTTGTTTTCTTTCTTTTTGCATGCCACAATTCTTAAGTGTAGGATTCCATCCTCATAAGATAGAGGAATGGAACACTGTGATACCTTGACTAATTCCTCAGATCACTAAGATGCCTCCTTCCCACTACCCTTAAATGTCATGTAAGGGCAAGAAAAAAGCATCCATGTTAAATAAATAAATAAATAAATAAATAAATAAATAAATAAATAAATAAAAAGGAAACCCAACACTAAGGAGAGTGTGTTAGAAGGATTGATGGAAATCTGAGGCCAGCCTTGAGAGATAAACTTTCAGGGAAGGAGAGAGGCATGAAGGCAAAGGACAAAGGGAGATTAAGAAGGGGTTTGCTCAAAGTGGAATGTGTCCATTATTTTCTACTACTAATCTCCACTTGCATTTGTTAGAAAAGGTGACAACAGCTTCACGTTAGAGACACGGCAACCCTAATCCCACCAAGAAACCTTACCCAGGGGTGAAATTATAGGCCCCATGAAGATCTACACAACCCTCATGTGCCTAACAAGGCAGCCTTAGATCAATGGAGGACCAGCCTCTGCTGTTATAATAACTGCCTGTGATATGCCTTCATGGGAGCAGATCACAGAAGGAAGGAAATGCAGCAGAGACCTTGTTGGGATTCTATTTTGTTATCTCTACTCGGAAGCAACAATTTTCCACTCGAGCTCAGGATGCCTCTTTACCATGGCCACAGTCACCAATGCAACAGCAAGGACTGTCCAAAGCACCACTGTCTCCTCCCTACTTCACCTTTCTATTTGTGTAATATGTAGTTTATTTCATCTGGACTCTGTTCTGTGTGTGTTGGTGTCTGTGACCACTTCCCTTGGAAAGTGCCAATGTTCCTCAGAAAATACTTGAGATATAAGAGAAGGGCTGTAAATACTGTCCTCTATCAATATCCACATGTTATTTTTTTTCAGAAAGGCTGAGCATAATCCAACACTAATTACAAATTACAAAGTAGCTTCAGACAAACCTGGACTCAAAAGTATCCACTGCTTCAATCTTAAAGAGAAACAGGTACCAGACAGTTCAAGAATATCAATGTAACCAGGCTTAACTCTAACACAAAAACTGCCTGGATACCACCATACCCTGAAAGTAGCCCAGGCCAACATGGACCCTGAAAAAGCCCATGCTAAGTACCTAAATGTTGGGGACCAAAAGTTGGATGACTGCGCTGTGACCTTTCTTGCTAGGATGATCTGACGTAACTGTACCCTTGACAACCGTTACTAAGTTACAAAAAACAATAACTCCGGGGAAAACCACAAAATGTACCTTTAGATTAATGTACTTTTGGATTAACTTCCTGGAGTATGTTCGGTTGGTCAGTTGCACAAGCATTGGACCAAAGAGACCTCTCTCTGACTCTATTCTTCAAAGAGACCTCACCTGGACCCCATTCTTCAACCATTCTTCAAGCTTTCACTTCCCCCTTTTTCCCTATTCATTTTTCCCATCTACCAGCATATATAATGTCACTTCCCCTTGCAATAAACGAGACCTTGACACAACTCAGACTGACTCTGTCATTTTGCGTGCATGGTCTCCTTTTCTCTCTCGCCCCCATTGGTTTTCAGGAGGTGCCCCCTCGAGTCCCACAAAATAACCTGGCCTGCTGGACAGGTCACCTAAAGTGAAAGTAGACCAGGATTAACCATTAAACCAAGATGTCAAGACAAAAGTATTCCAAGGCCTGAGGATGAACCGGATGAAGACCAAGAATAAAGCCTAAGTTAGCAATGGCTTTCTCATCCAGAAAGGCCAGAGACCAACCCTAAGAATAAAATTGCCAAAGCCTTACCTAAAAGAGGTCTGCACCAAAACCTGCAGCTGAATAAGCTCTGACGCAGAGGAAAAACAGAGGTATCCCTGGGCCAGTCCATTAAATGGAGGAGCCAAAGCCAAAGGAGAAGAAGGAAAAGTAACAAAATGAAATGCAACAAAAAGAAAAGAAAAGAATGGCAATGTCTAACCTTGACCCCGAAGAAGGCTGGCCCCAACCAAAAGGGAAATGAGTCCTACCCTATCCCTCAGAAGAAAAAGACCTGGCTAGAAGAAAGAAAAGGAGAATATCCATGCCTCAAATGTACCTGGACTGAAGCCAGGGCCCTCCCCAAGATGAGAAGTTGGCCTCAGCATAACTCTGACCCTGAAGACTGAGCCAAACTAAGAAAGGCCGTGGGCCCAGACCAATCACTCAAATGAGAGGCCGGGACAAAGCAGGAAAAGGGAACATGGGCCTAACACTTACCCTGACAAAAGCCTGAGACAAAACAAGGAGAGAAGAAGACCTGGGACATTCTCTTAAATGAAAGAGGCCAAGAACAAAGCAAGAAAAAAAATTGTCTGTCTATAATCCTTACCCTGATGATGTATGGGCCTAAACAAGAGATGTGGACCACATCATAACCTTAAGGCTGAGAAAGACCAGGCCCAAACCAAGAAAATTAGTGGGCCTGAGTCCAGGCCTCGCTATGAATATGTCTGGGCCATAATCAAGAAGAGAAGTGGTACTGGGCCATCCCCATAAAGAAAGAACACCCAGAGAAAACCAAGAAAACATCTATGCCCACCTCCAATCCTTATTCTGAAAACACCAAGGACCAAATGAAGAAGGAGGTCTGGGGCAAATATTGACTGGGAAGAATTCAGAGCTCATACCAAGCTCATAGAACAAACTAGGCAAAATCAAAAGTGGAAATGTTACAGGCCAACCACAGACCTTGATGAAGAGAAACCACAAACCCTAAAATCAAGGGAGCTCCTGCCAACCCAATGAGAGATATGTGGCCAGACTTAATGTTGACTCTAGGAAGTGCAGTTTGAAGAGAAAATTTAAATGGAGCCTGCTCCAACCACAATGAAGAACTCTTCCTAGACCAAACACTGATATCAAGTAGCCAAGGACCAAGACCTGTGTGAAAGGAGTCCAGGCAATCCAAGAAGAAAAACATGCCTGACCATAGACTGCTTTCAGTGGAGACCTGCAGTCTACTGAGCAAGAATTAAACCCAGAAGCCCTGAACTTTAAGGATGTATGGGTAGAATGTTTTCTTCTTCATCCAACACCCTAGCCAAAAGGGAGCCAGAAATACCATGTTCTCAATGGAGCCAAAGGCTCACTTACAGATGAAAGTAAATGGACATCATTAACATATTTCGTAGTTAGGGAGAACTCTGATCCCAGACCTTGATATCTTATAGTCAATCAAGGCCTCAAAAGAGACACACGGAAAAATGTTTGTTGAAAATCTTAGACTCTCAAACTTCATATACAGATATAAGTTGCAACTGTGTGGAACACATACATTTCATTTACAAGACATATCATCCTCAATACATGCACGCCAGGATGTGCTACTCATCATATGATCCAGGCTCTCATCTGAGTAACCAATGAATATGCACATAGCATAATACAAATGGTGTTACACTGCATGCTGTTGTAGCCTGATAAAACTCCAAGTCTTGATTTCAACTGATATTTTTAGGAATAAACAAGTCTCAAAAGTAACACCCCTTCATGATAAAGTTCTTGAAGAGATCAGGAATACAAGGAACATACCTAAAACTAATCAAGGCAGTTTACAACAAGCCAACAACCAACATATAATTCAATGAAGAAAAACTCTAAGCGATTCCACTAAAATCAAGAACAAGACAAGGCTGTCCACTCTCCCTATATCTACTCAAAATAGTACTCAAAGTCCTAGCTAGAGCAAAAAGACAACAAAAGTAGAGCAAGGGGATACAAATTGGAAAGGAAGAAGTCAAACTTTTTCTATTTCCAGGTGATACGATAGTCTACATAAGTGATCACAAAAACTCTAACAGGGAATGCCTACATCTGATAAACCCCTTCAGTAATGTGGCAGGATACAAGATTAACTAAAAAAACAAAAAACAAAAAAAAAAAAAAAAAACAAA
>CABHPQ010121689.1:0-11170 GCA_902168405.1 Peromyscus aztecus | reverse complement strand
GTGTGTGTGTGTGTGTGTGTGTGTGTGTGTGTGTGTGTGTGTGTGTGTGCGTGCGCGCGCGCGCGCGCGCGCTAGGCAAGTGCTCTACCATTAAGCTACATCTTCAACCCTCTTCTATTTTTTATTTTGAGACAGGGTCCATTAAGTTTCCCAGGTTGGCCTTGATCTCACTCTGTAGCCTAGGCAGGTTCCTTGAAATTGTGATCCTCCTGCCTCAGCTTTCTAAGTTGCTGTGATTATAGGCCTTGATTACACATTTTCTGCTAGAATTCCTTCTTTCTGGGGAAAAAAAAGCCCAACCCCCCCAAACAGCAACATTAAAAAACCAAAATAAACCAAGAACAACCTGTTAATTTCAACAAATTCAACAAAGGACACTAGGCAGGTATTTAACGTCCCCACCTCCCCCCAGACAGGGTTTCTCTGTGTAGCTTTGCGCCTTTCCTGGAACTCGCTTTGTAGACCAGACTGGCCTCGAACTCTCAGAGATCCGCCTGCCTCTGCCTCCTGAGTACTGGGATTAAAGGCGTGTGCCACCTCTGCCCGGCTAACTTATTTTTTATAATGTGTCTTTTTTTTTTTCTGTTTCGTTTTGTTCCTTTGGAGTTTTTTGTTGTTCTGTTTTGGGGGAGGATTGTTTTGTTTGGTTTGGTTTGGTTTTTCAAGACAGGGTTTCTCTGTGGTTCTGGCTGTCCTGGAATTCTCTCTGTAGACCAGGCTGGCCTCCAACTCTGAGATCCACCTGCCTCCACCTCCCAAGTGTTGGGATTAAAGGCATGCCTCACCATCCTCTGGCTTTATAGTGTGCTTTAAACTTTACTTTATTTTTTTATATGTATGGATGTTTTGCCTGCATGTATGTGTCTCAGATCCCCTGGAACTGGAGTTACAGACAACTGTGAGCTGCCATGTGGGTGCTGGTCCTTTAAAGAATAGCCAGAGTTCTTAAGCATGGTTTTTGAGACAGAATCTCACTAGGTAGCCTGGTCTAATCTCGAAACCACAATTCTCCTGAGATAGATGTTTTTAGAACCCTGATATCAGAGCGTGCAGGACACTACGGAGAGAGTTCAGTGGAAATGCCCCTTCCCAAGTAAGGACTGGAGTGCCTGCTTTTGTTTGGTGTGCTTTTGGGGACTAATTCATTGTCTCCATTGTACACAGTACATATGTACTTGTTGAAAAGTTAATGCTATTTTATTCCTAGGCTTTTGCTAAAGTAAGCTACGTATAATATAATGAGAGCTACTGAAATTTTATTTTGTTTTGTCTTTTTTGAGACGAGCTTTCTCTGTGTAACAGCTCTGGCTTACCTGGATCTCCCTCTGTAGACCAGGAGAGCTACTGAAATTTTATTAAGATGAAATTTATTCAATACCACAGAAATTAAGAAGTTGTTTGTCCTCCAGGCCTTTGCTTGCTGTTCTATAGAAAGAGGACATGTTGAATATAAGGTTCACTCAAATCAGCAACACATATTTTTAACCCAGTTCCAGGGAACAGTGGATAAGCTCATTTGGGAATCTGATTCAGAAACCTTACCTTTAAAAACCGAACTGGGATTTCAGTTTCTCTAGCTGAAGTGAAAGTTCTGGTAAATATTTTTTTTAATTTAGTTTTACACATGTTAATCATATTAACCCAAAAGTTTGATTTTTATAAACTTGTAACTAACTATTCTGAGATCTGGTTTGAAAGACAGTGGAATGGTTAAAGATAATTGTTCTAAGACCACTCTGATGAACTCTTTCTTGTATCTCTTCCCTTCACACACACCACGCAAAGGGGCGAATTGTTTAGTTTAACACTGCAACCCCACCAGCCATTTCCTAATATGGGCAGTTCAGCCATCCAGTTTCACTTCTGAAATCCAAGAGCTAAAAGAATGGCGTTTACATTTGTGCCTCTACAGCTTCCTCCCTTCACCCACTGTGAAGTGAGGAAGCTCTGTGTGGATTGTTTTACCGTGAATAAGGCATCATCAACACCCGAGTTTCCTGTCCCTACATTAGAGGATCTGCCCCGCAGTATTTAGTTTAATTACAAGATTCAAGCAAATATTCACGAAGTGTAAGGACTCTCTGTTTACTAACAATAGATGGCAAGCCAGGCATGATGGTACATGATAGCCATCTAAGCACTTGGAAGGTGGAAGCAGGAGGTTCATGAGTTCAAGGCCAACCTCACTAAATATGTACAAGACCAGCCAGAGGTACAAGAGACTCTGTTGAAAGAAGAAGAAGAAGAAAAAAAAAAAAGCCAAAATGGGGTTGGCAAAATGGCTAAGCAGGTAAAAACACTTATTGCCAAGCCTGAAGACCTGAGTTCTGAGATTGATCCCTGGAACTCACATGGTGGACAGAGAGAACCAACTCCTGCAAGTTATCCTCTGACTTCCACACATGCAAGTTTACACACACACACACACACACACACACACACAGAGAGAGAGAGAGAGAGAGAGAGAGAGAGAGAGAGAGAGAGAGAGAGCATAAATACTAGAAGTTGGAGAGATGGTTCATTGGTTAAGAGCACTTGCTATGGAATTATGAGGACCAGGGTTTGTATTGTATCCCAGCACCCATGTACTGGGCACCCCATGAACATCTGTAATGAAAGTTAGTATACTACACTTGTATTGACATGGGAAAGTATCAGTGATTCAATCTGAAAAGAAACCAGTGGGCCATTGTCACCAATTGTGAGGACATAAGTTTGATTTCTGGGGCCACATGGTGGTAAGAAAATTGGTTCCTTAAGATGTCCTCTGAGCTCCACACTCGTGTCAAAGCATGCACACATACATGAACACACATGCACACATACACACACAAATAAAAGTAATAAGAATTTTTAATGAAAAAGAAACTAGCCAGATAGAATTATGTAAGATCGTTTTGGAAAGGAAAAATATTTCACTGATTCAATCTTTAGGAAAATAATTTTCTTTTTTTCTTTTTGTTTTTTTGAGACAGGGTTTCTCTGTGTAGCTTTGTGCCTTTCCTGGAACTCACTCTGTAGCCCAGGCTGGCCTGGAACTCACAGAGATCCGCCTGCCTCTGCTACCCGAGTGCTGGGATTAAAGGTGTGCACCACCACCGCCCGGCTGGAAAACAATTTTCTATCTTAACAATAAAGACAGTTATGACACATGTCCTATTTTTAAACTAAAGGTAAAATATTGCTTTCCTTGGTAACTGAGAAAATGATATATTTAGGAAAAACCTCCGGTACACACTTATTAACTGAAAATTGTCCTGCGCTGAGTACTTCATTATCTTTTAGTTCTCACACAGACTTCACTTCTCAAGAAAGCTAATGATAGAACTGCATGAGTTGTTGAAACTCCAAGAAAAGGTCCATGATCTTGTGGTAAGCTGGAACTTGTGCCCGGGGTGTTTCACTGTGATTCATGCTGCGAGTGTGAGGACACTGTTCTTTTATTTTATTTTTCATTTTTACATTTTATGTATTTTGCCTACATGGATGTGTACCACAAGCATGAGCAGCCGTATGGGTACCGGGAATGGAACCCTGGTCCTCTGGAAGAACAGCCAGTGCTTTTAACCACTGAGCCATCTTTCCAGCTCCTGGCAAACATATATTTTTTTAAAGATGTATTTATTTGTGTATTTTATGTATATGAGTGTTCTGTCTTCATGCACACCAGAAAAGGAAATTTGATCCCATTACAGATGGTTGTGACGTTGCTGGGAATTGAACTCAGGACCTCTAGAAGAACAGTCAAGTCATCTTAACCACTGAGCCATCTCTCCAGTCCTGAGGGCACTGTTCTATAGTCTTCCTACTAGTGTAAATATTTGTCTCGTAAGCACTCAAGTATCTTCTCCAATGTACACTTTGCAATAGTAGACGATGGACAGTAATAGGAGTACATATTAGCTTTATGATTTGTCAAAAAACTAAAAGAAATTATAAGCTAGTGGGTTGAGCTGGATAGTGCTGGGCATGAACCTAACAAGGCTTTGCATTTGCAGAATTCCAGTGGAAAGAACTTGAACACAGGACAGTAGCAAGAGATTAGTAGCAACCTAAATGTCTATCCATAGAAAACTGGTAAATAATGTGTGATACTTAAGCTACACAGAAAACAAAAATAGGGACCAGAGATGTAGCTCAGTGGGTATGTGCTTAGTATGAGGGAGGCCCTAGGTTCATTTGCCAGCCCCCCAAACAAGTAAATAAATAAATAAATAAAACAAATGTAGCCCAGTTGGTAGACTTTTACCTTGGATGCACAAGGCCCTGGGTTTGATTTTCTATAACACTTTATAAAGATGCCAGGTGTGTGTCACCATTCCTGGGACACACAAAGGATTCCAGTACTTAGGAGGCAGAGGCAGGTGGATCACTGGGAGTTTGAGGCCACCCTAGCTTCTATAGCAAATTCTAGGCCAGTCAGGGCCATATACTAAAAAAAGAAGCAAAACATTTCCTCCAAAAACAAAACAAAACAAAACAAAAAACTCTGGTGTGGTGGCACATACCTGTAACCCAAATGCTGGGGAGCAGAGACAGGAGGATCGGAAGTTACTGGTCATCATTGGCTACACAGTGAGTTCAAGGTCATCCTGGCCTACCTTGAGACTCTAGCTCACAAAACAACAACTAAAAGAAAAAAAAGAAAATCTCATAAGGTTCACTACAGGGTGTTTAGTATTAATAATTATCACTAATAATTACTTGTAAGCATATATGTATATATATATATGTATATATACATAAATAATTATGTTGAGGAAGTATGACTCAGGGTATGTATCAGTTAGTGTTTTCTTTTTTTTTTTTTTAAAGATTTATTTATTATGTATACAGCATTTATGACTGCAGGCCAGAAGAGGGCACCAGATCTCATTACAGATGGTTGGGAGCCACCATGTGGTTGCTGGGAATTGAACTCAGGACCTCTGGAAGAACAGACAGTGCTCTTAACCTCTGAGCCATCTCTCCAGCCCCCCAGTTAGTGTTTTCTAAACTGCAACAAATATCTTCAAAACATGACTCATCAAAATAATTTCTTTTTAAAAATATTTTTATTTCATTATGAGTGTGTATGTATGTCTGCCCACATATGTGTGCAGGAACTCTCAGAGAAGGCCATAAGAAGGTATCAATCTCTTGGAGCTAGAGTTACAGGAGATTGTGAGCAGCCTGATGTGGGTGCTGGAATCTTTGACTCTCATGATTGAGCAACAAGTGCTCTTAAGTGCTGAGCAATCTCTCTAGCCCCAAGATATTTAATTTCTTGTTCAGGAAGTGTTCTTGGGTAGGTTCTCATCCATTGCTTGCATTTGGAGCCTGTATTAGGCAGGGTTCTCTAGAGAAACAGAACCAATAGAATGTATGTGCTATCCTAGGGAGTTTATTAGGTTGTTTACATGATAGAGGCCGGGTAGTCCAACAATGGCCATCTGTGTGCTGGAGAGCCTGGGAACTTCAGTCTACGAAGAGGGATGCTACAAGATTCTCTCCGAAGGTCTGGAAGCTTCCTGGAGAGTCACTGTTATTCAGTCCATGCTGGAGGCCAAAAAAGGTAAGAGTTTAGCAGGGCAGTGGTGGCGCACGCCTTTAATCCCAGCACTCGGGAGGCAGAGCCAGGCAGATCTCTGTGAGCTCTAGGCCAGCCTGGGCTACCAAGTGAGTTCCAGGAAAGGCGCAAAGCTACACAGAGAAACTCTGTCTCGAAAAACCAAAAAAAAAAAAAAAAAAAAAAAGGTAGAGTTGGATGCCCGCAGAGGATGGCATCCATGGTATTGGCAGCGGCAGCAGAAGGAGGGATGGTCACACTTGCTTATCAAGAAAAGAAAGGAGGCAGAGGACCTCATTCTATCTGGGTCACCCGTTGGAAGATACTGCCCACTCTGAATGAGGGTCTTCACCTTTCGGTTAATCCTTTCTGAGACTTCTCTCACAGACATGCCCAGAAGTGTGTCTCTTAGTTGATTCCAGGTTTCATCAAGTGACAATCAAGATTAACCATCAAGGGGAGGTGGGGCTGGTGGAGGGCTAAAGGACACTTGTAGAGACACATGAAGGCTGAAAAGAGACTTGGGGAGAAGAGGGATACAAGAGAGAGTCAGGGGGAGCAGCCGGAGGTTAAGGGAGATGAGAGGACATTAATATCCAACACTCTGCTTGCTAATTCAAAAACTTTAAAAAGACAAAAAAAAAAAAAAAATCACCATCGCAGTTCCAGGTTCCAGTCCATTCGTCTCAAGCTCCGCCATGCCTTCATCAGAAAGGACACATATTACTTCACTATAATGGAGAAAACTGAGCTACAATCGAGACCTCAGATGAAAAGGTAGTTGTGTGCCTAAAGAGAATAGCAGCTTTGATAGAGCAAGGGGTCTCTGCTACAGTCAGCCTGTCCACCAAATAGACTCACCCTTCTATAAGGGAGATGCAGAGAATTCTGTTCAATTATGGCATTCCTATCAAAATCTGGAAGGCAGAGCCAGGAAAGCAGCTTATGTGTGAGGCCCTGAGTTCAATCCTGAATACCGCCCCCAAAACTGTTTTCCCTAATTGATCTGAATGCATTTCCTTAGGAACAAAGGGCCAGGTTGTAGCCATTTCCTCATCACCGCAGTAAACCCACCCACCCAACGTGCCGTGATGGACCTAGGAAAATGACAACAAAGACTCCTATCTAGAAAAGGGGTGAACAAGACATTTACAGCCACAGCCATGGCACCCCAAGTGCTTGTGAACTACTATAGACTATATCCTCTTTCCTGGCCATGGAGGAAGCTCCTAGATTAGATTTTGTTCTTTCGGGAAATTTCTCTTCTCTTTGTTCTTATCTCTGATTCTGTCCTCTGACAGACTCTTCCCAACTACTGACTTTCCTGCCCTTCTTGAGGAGCATGTGGCTGTGACAGCATGCTTCCTGATGGTGGAATTTGTGCAGCCAAGTGCTGTTTTATGGCTTTACTTATGTATTCAGATGTGGGTGGAGTTATTTCTAGCTAATTCCCCCAGAAACCTTCTATTTGTCCCAAAATCGTTCCTTGGATTAGAAATGATGTCTAAAGTTGTTGCTGGTGTTTGTTTGCTTGTTTTTGGTTTTTTGTTTGTTTTTTTGGAGGGGGCGCGTTTTGAGAAAAGGTTTCTCTGTGTAGTTTTGGTGCTTGTCCTGGATCTCTCTCTATAGACCAGGCTGGCCTTGAACTTACAGAGATCCGCCTGGCTGGCTGCCTCCCTAGTGCTGGTATTAAAAACATGCACCACCACTGCTCAGCACACAGCAACTCTTACAAAGGATCACATTTAATTGGGTGGTGGTATGTGATATTTTTTTTTGTGTGTGTGTGTGTTCTGGCAAATAAAGGTTGCCTGAAGATCAGAGGGCAGAGCTAGCCACTAGTTAACCATAGAGGCCAGGCAGTGGTGGCACACTCCTTTAATCCCAGCATGTGGGAGGCTCATGCCTTTGATACCAGCACCTGGGAGGTGGAGACTGGAATATAAGATGGGTGGGGACAGAATATCAGCTTCCCATGTCCTGGGATCAGAGGCATGATCCTCCCTAGTGCTGGGATTAAAGGCGTGCCCCACTACTACCCAGCGCTGCTGTTTATAAGATACAAATAGCAGCATTTATTTATCTCTCCATCCCACGCCTCTCTCTTATATCCATGACAATCGCTCTGAGGCAGAGTGGTATGGAATATTCTTTCAACTATGCTCTAGTTGTTCTTTGTAATACTGCTGACTTCCTTGGATTAGTTGCCATATCTTAGCAGATCTTTGCCTCTCAAAACCTTTTCAGTTTGCTGTTGGGGTTCTGTGGCTGCTCCATCCCTGCAAAGACCCGTCTTTGGACTCCATTAATTCTGGTTCATTTCACTTGGGAATGAGGAAGTTCTTGCCTGAATTTCTGTCTCAAGTCTCTTGTTAAACATAAGCACATAACAGTAATCAATACAACTCATGTTCTGACTCATGAGTCATAACTTCAGAGCACCACAGGGAAAACAATGTTGTATTGCTGTTGTTAGACATCAAATTACTAAGTTTCTTTTAAATTCTTAAAGTTCATTTGTGTGAGTGTGTGTGGTGTGTGTGTGTGTGTGTGTGTGTGTGTGTGCATGTGTTAGCATGAGCACATGGTGCTTGTGTAGGCATTTATTCCATCCATAGTGGGCATGTGAAGGTCAGAGAACAATTGTGAGGAGTTGGTTCTTTCCCTCCACCTTTACGTGGGTCTGCAGATTGAATTCAGGTAGTTGGACTTTCAAGGCAAGTGTTTTTACCCATTAAGCCACCCATACACCAAATGAGTAAGTTTCTGGACATCTTAGAAACAATAGTCACTAAGAGACCCACAATGAAAATTAAAAAAAAAAAAATGCTTTCCAGATCATACTTGCAAGGTGCTTTGCCTGAAGCCTTTTAAACAGTGGCTTCTTTTAAAAACTGAATGATGAGTCATGCAAACTGAATGATGAGTCATGTACACTGAATGATGAGTCATGCAAACTGAATGATGAGTCATGCAAACTGAATGATGAGTCATGTAAACTGAATGATGAGTCATGCACACTGAATGATGAGGCTCAAGAATTCCATCACACATGAATAAGTCAGGTAAGATGCTGGCAGACAGTCTCAGGCACCACTGGCTGGAGGACCTTTGCTTAGATAGGAATTGTGGATAGGCAAGGATAAGCTAGCTCTCTTCTGGTGCTGGAGATCCCAGGTTCTTGTGTGCCCATGGGTGGGTGGTGTAGATGGACAGAACCAGACAGAGTCTTACAAGTTTGAGAGCTAGGGGCCTGTTGTTCCAGGATTTTGGAGCTAGACTGGTGGTTCCAGGCACTCAGGTTGGAACCTCCAGAAGCACTGGCACTTGATTGCTATTGTGATCCTTGGCTTCCAGGAGCGGTGAGTGGCAGCAGCAGTCTGCACCCAGCAGGTGCAGGTGATAGCGGGCATGACAGCTCTTGAGCAGGTAGGTCTCAGTTGCTGGGACTTTTGCCCTACAGCAGTGGTTCTCAACCTTCCTAATGCTGTGACCCTTGAATACACTTCCTCGTGTTGTGGGGACCCCCAACCATAAAATTATTTTGTTGCTACTTCATAACTGTAATTTTGCTACTGTTATGAATTGTAATGTAAAGATCTGTGTTTTCTAGTGGTCTCAGGTGACCCCCGTGAACATGTCATTGGACCTCCAAAGCAGTTGCGACCTACAGGTTGAGAAACACTGACCTACAGTGACACAGGCTTCAGCTTTGGGTGGCTAACATTACGGATCCTGGAACTAGAATGTCGGGACTCAGCCCTGGACAGTGATTCGTGTTGCATTTCTCGGTACTAGGGTGTCTTTTTGCCCTTAATGCGCAGCAGCTCCCTAGACCTCCTCCTGTGACCGGAACCTATACTTTCTCTTCTCTCTTGGCTCTCCGCCTTTTCTTGCCTTCTCTCTGCTTCCACCACCTCTGATCCCTGTTGCTGCAGTGTTCTCGCTACTTGCTGCTCTGGCTGCGGCCGCCGCCGCCACCCTGCTGCTGCTTCTGGGGTCCTCGTGCTGCCCCCTTGTGCTGCCCGCCGCCCGCTCTCCTAAGGAGGAGCAAAATTTGGCAAGAAAAGACTTTTCTGGTGTTGTAACACCAGAGGGCAGCATAGGAGAGTGTTTGCCAGCTGAAGAACTGAGCCACACACAGCCGGTGTGGAAAGCTTCAAGTGGAGTGTGGCAAGGGTATTTGCAGCCTTCACAGCCCATCTACAAGGGTGACGTTTGTATCAATCCTGGCACGGTCTTTCAAGCAAGTGAAGGATTGTGTTTGCACCAGCCTCAGATCAGAGGAAGTGCTTCCCTTCTGGCCTGGGTGAAGTGGCTGCAGGGTCGCTTAGAGTTCCCCAAGCCTTGTTTAGCTTGGAGTTCTGCTTTCCAAGACTGTCTGGATTGGTTCTGAGCAGAGTTCTTCTGTTGTCATTATAACGATCCTCTGCAGCTGGTAAAATAACCTCAGAGAAATTGTAAAGTGTCCAGACTCACCAGGCTGCCATTATGGCAGGCTGGCTGGTTGCCAATAAAGGGGCGGGCGTGGCTGACAGCTCCCCATTCAAGGCTGCCAGGCATAAAGGAAGGGCCTGTCAAATGCCTGCTCGTGACAGTTTTAGCCATTCACATAAAGCATTAAAAGGGCGTTTACAGTAAAGGCTTAACAAAAGCTCAACACAGAACTAACAATTCTAATAGCTCACAGTAGTTGATGGTATTTAACAATGCTTAAAAGTGCTTAACTCCTGCCCCAGTGCTCCGGGGAGAGGCGAGTCCCTCTCATCTGTTTCAGTAGCACTAGCAAACTTTAAATGGGGCTTACACAATGGTTCTCCTTGAGAACTGGGTGTAACTAGTGAAAATCTTCTCTAAGCAGGAGACATGGCCAATTCACTCTCGTTTGTGAACAATGTAACACTAGAAACTTTCTAAGGGTGAAGCAAAGATCGGACCTTATCTTAAGAGACCCTCAGCACCTCCAAGGGGATCTCATGCAATGATTTCCCTGTGTGAGTTTGGATATTGTGATGGCTATTCTTGGTTGTCATCTTGACTGGAATTAACTAAAACTCAAACAGCTGGGCACATCAGTGAGGGATTTTCTTGATTGGATCGTTTGAGGTTAGAAGACTCCTCACCCTAAATCTAGGTCACACCTCGTGGCATCCTATAAAAGACAAGGAGGAAGGAAGCGTTTGCTTTTTGCCTGCTTGCCTTCATCCTCACTGGCTATTTTATATATCCTGCTGCCGAGACATTCCTTTCCTGGCATTACAGCCTACTTCTGGATTCCAACATATACTGAAGACCAGCTGAGACATAGAGCTTTGTGGATTGAACTACTATTGGATTCTTGGACTTTCTGTTAGGAGACAACCATTGTTGGGGTAGCTGGACCACACCCTGTAAGCCATTTTAATCTCTCTCTCTCTCTCTCTCTCTCTCTCTCACACACACACACACACATACACAAAATCAGGGTTCCTCTAGAGAACCCTGACTAATACAGATATGCATTGGTAGTGGTGTGATAGTATGTTTCTTTTCTCAATGAATTGAAGCAATGGGCAAATAGTCACAGCCCTTGCAGTGTCTAAGGAGCTGCTAGACTTCATATCTCCATAGTGGTTATTCCAA